>CAMPDV010004213.1:0-32546 GCA_946699065.1 Loxodes magnus | reverse complement strand
CTTTCAGATTTAAGGAGTATGCTTTGAGATAAAAGAAGAATAATTTTTGAAAGGTGATAATAAAAGTAATAAAAGAAAGATAACTTTCAGATTTAAGGAGTATGCTTTGAGATTGAAGATAATTTTTGAAAAGTGAATAAATGAAGTGAGAAAAGAAGATAACTTTCAGATTTAAGGAGTATGCTTTGAGATTAAAAGAAGATAATATTTTGAAAAGTGAATAAATGAAGTGAGAAAAGAAGATAACTTTCAGATTTAAGGAGTATGCTTTGAGATAAAAGAAGATAATATTTTGAAAAGTGAATAAATGAAGTAATAAAAGAAGATAACTTTCAGATTTAAGGAGTATGCTTTGAGATAAAAGAAGATAATATTTTGAAAAGTGAAATAAATGAAGTGAGAAAAGAAGATAACTTTCAGATTTAAGGAGTATGCTTTGAGATAAAAGAAGATAATATTTTTAAAAGTGAATAAATGAAGTGAGAAAAGAAGATAACTTTCAGATTTAAGGAGTATGCTTTGAGATTGAAGATAATATTTTTGAAAAGTGAATAAATGAAGTGAGAAAAGAAGATAACTTTCAGATTTAAGGAGTATGCTTTGAGATAAAAAGAAGATAATATTTTGAAAAGTGAATAATAAAAAGTGAGAAAAGAAGATAACTTTCAGATTTAAGGAGTATGCTTTGAGATAAAAGAAGATAATATTTTGAAAAGTGAATAAATGAAGTGAGAAAAGAAGATAACTTTCAGATTTAAGGAGTATGCTTTGAGATAAAGAAGATAATATTTTGAAAAGTGAATAAATGAAGTGAGAAAAGAAGATGACTTTCAGATTTAAGGAGTATGCTTTGAGATAAAAGAAGATAATATTTTGAAAAGTGAATAAATGAAGTAATAAAAGAAGATAACTTTCAGATTTAAGGAGTATGCTTTGAGATAAAAGAAGATAATATTTTGAAAAAGTGAATAAATGAAGTGAGAAAAGAAGATAACTTTCAGATTTAAGGAGTATGCTTTGAGATAAAAGAAGATAATATTTGAAAAGTGAATAAATGAAGTAATAAAAGAAGATAACTTTCAGATTTAAGGAGTATGCTTTGAGATAAAAGAAGATAATATTTTGAAAAGTGAATAAATGAAGTGAGAAAAGAAGATAACTTTCAGATTTAAGGAGTATGCTTTGAGATTGAAGATAATATTTTGAAAAGTGAATAAATGAAGTGAGAAAAAGAAGATAACTTTCAGATTTAAGGAGTATGCTTTGAGATAAAAGAAGATAATATTTTGAAAAGTGAATATTAAAAGTAATAAAAGAAGATAACTTTCAGATTTAAGGAGTATGCTTTGAGATAAAAGAAGATAATATTTTTGAAAAGTGAATAAATGAAGTGGAGAAAAGAAGATAACTTTCAGATTTAAGGAGTATGCTTTGAGATTGAAGATAATATTTTGAAAGTGAATAAATGAAGTGAGAAAAGAAGATAACTTTCAGATTTAAGGAGTATGCTTTGAGATTGAAGATAATATTTTGAAAAGTGAATAAATGAAGTGAGAAAAGAAGATAGACTTTCAGATTTAAGGAGTATGCTTTGAGATTGAAGATAATATTTTGAAAAGTGAATAATAAAAGTGAGAAAAGAAGATAACTTTCAGATTTAAGGAGTATGCTTTGAGATAAAAGAAGATAATATTTTGAAAAGTGAATAAATGAAGTAATAAAAGAAGATAACTTTCAGATTTAAGGAGTATGCTTTGAGATTGAAGATAATATTTTGAAAAGTGAATAATAAAAGTAATAAAAGAAGATAACTTTCAGATTTAAGGAGTATGCTTTGAGATTGAAGATAATATTTTGAAAAGTGAATAAATGAAGTGAGAAAAGAAGATAACTTTCAGATTTAAGGAGTATGCTTTGAGATAAAAGAAGATAATATTTTGAAAAGTGAATAAATGAAGTGAGAAAGAAGATAACTTTCAGATTTAAGGAGTATGCTTTGAGATTGAAGATAATATTTTGAAAAGTGAATAAATGAAGTGAGAAAAGAAGATAACTTTCAGATTTAAGGAGTATGCTTTGAGATTGAAGATAATATTTTGAAAAGTGAATAAATGAAGTGAGAAAAGAAGATAACTTTCAGATTTAAGGAGTATGCTTTGAGATTGAAGATAATATTTTGAAAAGTGAATAAATGAAGTGAGAAAAGAAGATAACTTTCAGATTTAAGGAGTATGCTTTGAGATTGAAGATAATATTTTGAAAAGTGAATAAATGAAGTGAGAAAAGAAGATAGACTTTCAGATTTAAGGAGTATGCTTTGAGATAAAAGAAGATAATATTTTGAAAAGTGAATAAATGAAGTGAGAAAAGAAGATAACTTTCAGATTTAAGGAGTATGCTTTGAGATAAAAGAAGATAATATTTTGAAAAGTGAATAAATGAAGTGAGAAAAGAAGATAACTTTCAGATTTAAGGAGTATGCTTTGAGATTGAAGATAATATTTTGAAAAGTGAATAAATGAAGTGAGAAAAGAAGATAACTTTCAGATTTAAGGAGTATGCTTTGAGATAAAAGAAGATAATATTTTGAAAAGTGAATAAATGAAGTGAGAAAAGAAGATAACTTTCAGATTTAAGGAGTATGCTTTGAGATAAAAGAAGATAATATTTTGAAAAGTGAATAAATGAAGTGAGAAAAGAAGATAACTTTCAGATTTAAGGAGTATGCTTTGAGATAAAAGAAGATAATATTTTGAAAAGTGAATAAATGAAGTAAGAAAAGAAGATAACTTTCAGATTTAAGGAGTATGCTTTGAGATAAAAGAAGATAATATTTTGAAAAGTGAATAAATGAAGTAATAAAAGAAGATAACTTTCAGATTTAAGGAGTATGCTTTGAGATTGAAGATAATATTTTGAAAAGTGAATAAATGAAGTGAGAAAAGAAGATAACTTTCAGATTTAAGGAGTATGCTTTGAGATAAAAGAAGATAATATTTTGAAAAGTGAATAAATGAAGTGAGAAAAGAAGATAACTTTCAGATTTAAGGAGTATGCTTTGAGATAAAAGAAGATAATATTTTGAAAAGTGAATAAATGAAGTGAGAAAAGAAGATAACTTTCAGATTTAAGGAGTATGCTTTGAGATAAAGAAGATAATATTTTGAAAAGTGAATAATAAAAGTGAGAAAAGAAGATAACTTTCAGATTTAAGGAGTATGCTTTGAGATTGAAGATAATATTTTGAAAAGTGAATAAATGAAGTGAGAAAAGAAGATAACTTTCAGATTTAAGGAGTATGCTTTGAGATAAAAGAAGATAATATTTTGAAAAGTGAATAAATGAAGTGAGAAAAGAAGATAACTTTCAGATTTAAGGAGTATGCTTTGAGATAAAAGATAATATTTTGAAAAGTGAATAAATGAAGTGAGAAAAGAAGATAACTTTCAGATTTAAGGAGTATGCTTTGAGATAAAAGAAGATAATATTTTGAAAAGTGAATAAATGAAGTGAGAAAAGAAGATAACTTTCAGATTTAAGGAGTATGCTTTGAGATAAAAGATAATATTTTGAAAAGTGAATAATAAAAGTGAGAAAAGAAGATAACTTTCAGATTTAAGGAGTATGCTTTGAGATAAAAGAAGATAATATTTTGAAAAGTGAATAAATGAAGTGAGAAAAGAAGATAACTTTCAGATTTAAGGAGTATGCTTTGAGATTGAAGATAATATTTTGAAAAGTGAATAAATGAAGTGAGAAAAGAAGATAACTTTCAGATTTAAGGAGTATGCTTTGAGATAAAAGAAGATAATATTTTGAAAAGTGAATAAATGAAGTGAGAAAGAAGATAACTTTCAGATTTAAGAGTATGCTTTGAGATAAAAGAAGATAATATTTTGAAAAGTGAATAAATGAAGTGAGAAAAGAAGATAACTTTCAGATTTAAGGAGTATGCTTTGAGATAAAAGAAGATAATATTTTGAAAAGTGAATAAATGAAGTGAGAAAAGAAGATAACTTTCAGATTTAAGGAGTATGCTTTGAGATAAAAGAAGATAATATTTTGAAAAGTGAATAAATGAAGTAATAAAAGAAGATAGACTTTCAGATTTAAGGAGTATGCTTTGAGATTGAAGATAATATTTTGAAAAGTGAATAAATGAAGTGAGAAAAGAAGATAACTTTCAGATTTAAGGAGTATGCTTTGAGATAAAAGAAGATAATATTTTGAAAAGTGAATAAATGAAGTGAGAAAAGAAGATAACTTTCAGATTTAAGGAGTATGCTTTGAGATAAAAGAAGATAATATTTTGAAAAGTGAATAATAAAAGTAATAAAAGAAGATAACTTTCAGATTTAAGGAGTATGCTTTGAGATAAAAGATAATATTTTGAAAAGTGAATAAATGAAGTGAGAAAAGAAGATAACTTTCAGATTTAAGGAGTATGCTTTGAGATAAAAGAAGATAATATTTTGAAAAGTGAATAAATGAAGTGAGAAAAGAAGATAACTTTCAGATTTAAGGAGTATGCTTTGAGATAAAAGAAGATAATATTTTGAAAAGTGAATAATAAAAGTAATAAAAGAAGATAACTTTCAGATTTAAGGAGTATGCTTTGAGATAAAAGAAGATAATATTTTGAAAAGTGAATAAATGAAGTGAGAAAAGAAGATAGACTTTCAGATTTAAGGAGTATGCTTTGAGATTGAAGATAATATTTTGAAAAGTGAATAAATGAAGTGAGAAAAGAAGATAACTTTCAGATTTAAGGAGTATGCTTTGAGATAAAAGAAGATAATATTTTGAAAAGTGAATAATAAAAGTAATAAAAGAAGATAACTTTCAGATTTAAGGAGTATGCTTTGAGATAAAAGAAGATAATATTTTGAAAAGTGAATAAATGAAGTGAGAAAAGAAGATAGACTTTCAGATTTAAGGAGTATGCTTTGAGATTGAAGATAATATTTTGAAAAGTGAATAAATGAAGTGAGAAAAGAAGATAACTTTCAGATTTAAGGAGTATGCTTTGAGATTGAAGATAATATTTTGAAAAGTGAATAAAAAAGTAATAAAAGAAGATAACTTTCAGATTTAAGGAGTATGCTTTGAGATTGAAGATAATATTTTGAAAAGTGAATAAATGAAGTAAGAAAAGAAGATAACTTTCAGATTTAAGGAGTATGCTTTGAGATAAAAGAAGATAATATTTTGAAAAGTGAATAAAAAAGTAAGAAAAGAAGATAACTTTCAGATTTAAGGAGTATGCTTTGAGATAAAAGAAGATAATATTTTGAAAAGTGAATAAATGAAGTGAGAAAAGAAGATAACTTTCAGATTTAAGGAGTATGCTTTGAGATTGAAGATAATATTTTGAAAAGTGAATAAATGAAGTGAGAAAAGAAGATAACTTTCAGATTTAAGGAGTATGCTTTGAGATAAAAGAAGATAATATTTTGAAAAGTGAATAAAAAAGTAAGAAAAGAAGATAACTTTCAGATTTAAGGAGTATGCTTTGAGATAAAAGAAGATAATATTTTGAAAAGTGAATAAATGAAGTGAGAAAAGAAGATAACTTTCAGATTTAAGGAGTATGCTTTGAGATAAAAGAAGATAATATTTTGAAAAGTGAATAAATGAAGTGAGAAAAGAAGATAACTTTCAGATTTAAGGAGTATGCTTTGAGATAAAAGAAGATAATATTTTGAAAAGTGAATAATAAAAGTAATAAAAGAAGATAACTTTCAGATTTAAGGAGTATGCTTTGAGATTGAAGATAATATTTTGAAAAGTGAATAAATGAAGTGAGAAAAGAAGATAACTTTCAGATTTAAGGAGTATGCTTTGAGATAAAAGAAGATAATATTTTGAAAAGTGAATAATAAAAGTAATAAAAGAAGATAACTTTCAGATTTAAGGAGTATGCTTTGAGATTGAAGATAATATTTTGAAAAGTGAATAAATGAAGTGAGAAAAGAAGATAACTTTCAGATTTAAGGAGTATGCTTTGAGATAAAAGAAGATAATATTTTTAAAAGTGAATAAATGAAGTGAGAAAAGAAGATAACTTTCAGATTTAAGGAGTATGCTTTGAGATAAAAGAAGATAATATTTTGAAAAGTGAATAAATGAAGTGAGAAAAGAAGATAACTTTCAGATTTAAGGAGTATGCTTTGAGATAAAAGAAGATAATATTTTGAAAGGTGAATAATAAAAGTAATAAAAGAAGATAACTTTCAGATTTAAGGAGTATGCTTTGAGATTGAAGATAATATTTTGAAAAGTGAATAAATGAAGTGAGAAAAGAAGATAACTTTCAGATTTAAGGAGTATGCTTTGAGATAAAAGAAGATAATATTTTGAAAAGTGAATAATAAAAGTAATAAAAGAAGATAACTTTCAGATTTAAGGAGTATGCTTTGAGATAAAAGAAGATAATATTTTGAAAAGTGAATAATAAAAGTAATAAAAGAAGATAACTTTCAGATTTAAGGAGTATGCTTTGAGATAAAAGAAGATAATATTTTGAAAAGTGAATAATAAAAGTAATAAAAGAAGATAACTTTCAGATTTAAGGAGTATGCTTTGAGATAAAAGAAGATAATATTTTGAAAAGTGAATAAATGAAGTGAGAAAAGAAGATAACTTTCAGATTTAAGGAGTATGCTTTGAGATAAAAGATAATATTTTGAAAAGTGAATAAAAAAGTAATAAAAGAAGATAACTTTCAGATTTAAGGAGTATGCTTTGAGATAAAAGAAGATAATATTTTGAAAAGTGAATAATAAAAGTAATAAAAGAAGATAACTTTCAGATTTAAGGAGTATGCTTTGAGATAAAAGAAGATAATATTTTGAAAAGTGAATAATAAAAGTAATAAAAGAAGATAACTTTCAGATTTAAGGAGTATGCTTTGAGATAAAAGAAGATAATATTTTGAAAAGTGAATAAATGAAGTGAGAAAAGAAGATAACTTTCAGATTTAAGGAGTATGCTTTGAGATTGAAGATAATATTTTGAAAAGTGAATAAATGAAGTGAGAAAAGAAGATAACTTTCAGATTTAAGGAGTATGCTTTGAGATAAAAGAAGATAATATTTTGAAAAGTGAATAATAAAAGTAATAAAAGAAGATAACTTTCAGATTTAAGGAGTATGCTTTGAGATAAAAGAAGATAATATTTTGAAAAGTGAATAAATGAAGTGAGAAAAGAAGATAACTTTCAGATTTAAGGAGTATGCTTTGAGATAAAAGAAGATAATATTTTGAAAAGTGAATAAATGAAGTGAGAAAAGAAGATAACTTTCAGATTTAAGGAGTATGCTTTGAGATAAAAGAAGATAATATTTTGAAAGGTGAATAATAAAAGTAATAAAAGAAGATAACTTTCAGATTTAAGGAGTATGCTTTGAGATTGAAGATAATATTTTGAAAAGTGAATAAATGAAGTGAGAAAAGAAGATAACTTTCAGATTTAAGGAGTATGCTTTGAGATAAAAGAAGATAATATTTTGAAAAGTGAATAATAAAAGTAATAAAAGAAGATAACTTTCAGATTTAAGGAGTATGCTTTGAGATTGAAGATAATATTTTGAAAAGTGAATAAATGAAGTGAGAAAAGAAGATAACTTTCAGATTTAAGGAGTATGCTTTGAGATAAAAGAAGATAATATTTTTAAAAGTGAATAAATGAAGTGAGAAAAGAAGATAACTTTCAGATTTAAGGAGTATGCTTTGAGATAAAAGAAGATAATATTTTGAAAAGTGAATAAATGAAGTGAGAAAAGAAGATAACTTTCAGATTTAAGGAGTATGCTTTGAGATAAAAGAAGATAATATTTTGAAAGGTGAATAATAAAAGTAATAAAAGAAGATAACTTTCAGATTTAAGGAGTATGCTTTGAGATTGAAGATAATATTTTGAAAAGTGAATAAATGAAGTGAGAAAAGAAGATAACTTTCAGATTTAAGGAGTATGCTTTGAGATAAAAGAAGATAATATTTTGAAAAGTGAATAATAAAAGTAATAAAAGAAGATAACTTTCAGATTTAAGGAGTATGCTTTGAGATAAAAGAAGATAATATTTTGAAAAGTGAATAATAAAAGTAATAAAAGAAGATAACTTTCAGATTTAAGGAGTATGCTTTGAGATAAAAGAAGATAATATTTTGAAAAGTGAATAATAAAAGTAATAAAAGAAGATAACTTTCAGATTTAAGGAGTATGCTTTGAGATTGAAGATAATATTTTGAAAAGTGAATAAATGAAGTGAGAAAAGAAGATAACTTTCAGATTTAAGGAGTATGCTTTGAGATAAAAGATAATATTTTGAAAAGTGAATAATAAAAGTAATAAAAGAAGATAACTTTCAGATTTAAGGAGTATGCTTTGAGATAAAAGAAGATAATATTTTGAAAAGTGAATAAATGAAGTGAGAAAAGAAGATAACTTTCAGATTTAAGGAGTATGCTTTGAGATAAAAGAAGATAATATTTTGAAAAGTGAATAAATGAAGTGAGAAAAGAAGATAACTTTCAGATTTAAGGAGTATGCTTTGAGATAAAAGAAGATAATATTTTGAAAAGTGAATAAATGAAGTGAGAAAAGAAGATAGACTTTCAGATTTAAGGAGTATGCTTTGAGATAAAAGAAGATAATATTTTGAAAAGTGAATAATAAAAGTAATAAAAGAAGATAACTTTCAGATTTAAGGAGTATGCTTTGAGATAAAAGAAGATAATATTTTGAAAAGTGAATAAATGAAGTGAGAAAAGAAGATAGACTTTCAGATTTAAGGAGTATGCTTTGAGATTGAAGATAATATTTTGAAAAGTGAATAAATGAAGTGAGAAAAGAAGATAACTTTCAGATTTAAGGAGTATGCTTTGAGATAAAAGAAGATAATATTTTGAAAAGTGAATAAATGAAGTGAGAAAAGAAGATAACTTTCAGATTTAAGGAGTATGCTTTTAGATAAAAGAAGATAATATTTTGAAAAGTGAATAAATGAAGTGAGAAAAGAAGATAACTTTCAGATTTAAGGAGTATGCTTTGAGATAAAAGAAGATAATATTTTGAAAAGTGAATAAATGAAGTGAGAAAAGAAGATAACTTTCAGATTTAAGGAGTATGCTTTGAGATAAAAGAAGATAATATTTTGAAAAGTGAATAATAAAAGTAATAAAAGAAGATAACTTTCAGATTTAAGGAGTATGCTTTGAGATAAAAGAAGATAATATTTTGAAAAGTGAATAATAAAAGTAATAAAAGAAGATAACTTTCAGATTTAAGGAGTATGCTTTGAGATAAAAGAAGATAATATTTTGAAAAGTGAATAAATGAAGTGAGAAAAGAAGATAACTTTCAGATTTAAGGAGTATGCTTTGAGATTGAAGATAATATTTTGAAAAGTGAATAAATGAAGTGAGAAAAGAAGATAACTTTCAGATTTAAGGAGTATGCTTTGAGATAAAAGAAGATAATATTTTGAAAAGTGAATAAATGAAGTGAGAAAAGAAGATAGACATTCAGATTTAAGGAGTATGCTTTGAGATAAAAGAAGATAATATTTTGAAAGGTGAATAATAAAAGTAATAAAAGAAGATAACTTTCAGATTTAAGGAGTATGCTTTGAGATTGAAGATAATATTTTGAAAAGTGAATAAATGAAGTGAGAAAAGAAGATAACTTTCAGATTTAAGGAGTATGCTTTGAGATAAAAGAAGATAATATTTTGAAAAGTGAATAAATGAAGTGAGAAAAGAAGATAACTTTCAGATTTAAGGAGTATGCTTTGAGATAAAAGAAGATAATATTTTGAAAAGTGAATAATAAAAGTAATAAAAGAAGATAACTTTCAGATTTAAGGAGTATGCTTTGAGATTGAAGATAATATTTTGAAAAGTGAATAAATGAAGTGAGAAAAGAAGATAACTTTCAGATTTAAGGAGTATGCTTTGAGATAAAAGAAGATAATATTTTGAAAAGTGAATAAATGAAGTGAGAAAAGAAGATAACTTTCAGATTTAAGGAGTATGCTTTGAGATAAAAGAAGATAATATTTTGAAAAGTGAATAAATGAAGTGAGAAAAGAAGATAACTTTCAGATTTAAGGAGTATGCTTTGAGATTGAAGATAATATTTTGAAAGGTGAATAATAAAAGTAATAAAAGAAGATAACTTTCAGATTTAAGGAGTATGCTTTGAGATAAAAGAAGATAATATTTTGAAAAGTGAATAAATGAAGTGAGAAAAGAAGATAACTTTCAGATTTAAGGAGTATGCTTTGAGATTGAAGATAATATTTTGAAAAGTGAATAATAAAAGTAATAAAAGAAGATAACTTTCAGATTTAAGGAGTATGCTTTGAGATAAAAGAAGATAATATTTTGAAAAGTGAATAAATGAAGTGAGAAAAGAAGATAACTTTCAGATTTAAGGAGTATGCTTTGAGATAAAAGAAGATAATATTTTGAAAAGTGAATAATAAAAGTAATAAAAGAAGATAACTTTCAGATTTAAGGAGTATGCTTTGAGATAAAAGAAGATAATATTTTGAAAAGTGAATAATAAAAGTAATAAAAGAAGATAACTTTCAGATTTAAGGAGTATGCTTTGAGATAAAAGAAGATAATATTTTTAAAAGTGAATAAATGAAGTGAGAAAAGAAGATAACTTTCAGATTTAAGGAGTATGCTTTGAGATAAAAGAAGATAATATTTTGAAAAGTGAATAAATGAAGTAATAAAAGAAGATAACTTTCAGATTTAAGGAGTATGCTTTGAGATTGAAGATAATATTTTGAAAAGTGAATAAATGAAGTGAGAAAAGAAGATAACTTTCAGATTTAAGGAGTATGCTTTGAGATAAAAGAAGATAATATTTTGAAAAGTGAATAATAAAAGTGAGAAAAGAAGATAGACTTTCAGATTTAAGGAGTATGCTTTGAGATTGAAGATAATATTTTGAAAAGTGAATAAATGAAGTGAGAAAAGAAGATAACTTTCAGATTTAAGGAGTATGCTTTGAGATAAAAGAAGATAATATTTTGAAAAGTGAATAAATGAAGTGAGAAAAGAAGATAACTTTCAGATTTAAGGAGTATGCTTTGAGATAAAAGAAGATAATATTTTGAAAAGTGAATAAATGAAGTGAGAAAAGAAGATAACTTTCAGATTTAAGGAGTATGCTTTGAGATAAAAGAAGATAATATTTTGAAAAGTGAATAAGTGAAGTGAGAAAAGAAGATAACTTTCAGATTTAAGGAGTATGCTTTGAGATTGAAGATAATATTTTGAAAAGTGAATAAATGAAGTGAGAAAAGAAGATAACTTTCAGATTTAAGGAGTATGCTTTGAGATTGAAGATAATATTTTGAAAAGTGAATAAATGAAGTGAGAAAAGAAGATAACTTTCAGATTTAAGGAGTATGCTTTGAGATAAAAGAAGATAATATTTTGAAAGGTGAATAATAAAAGTAATAAAAGAAGATAACTTTCAGATTTAAGGAGTATGCTTTGAGATTGAAGATAATATTTTGAAAAGTGAATAAATGAAGTGAGAAAAGAAGATAACTTTCAGATTTAAGGAGTATGCTTTGAGATTGAAGATAATATTTTGAAAAGTGAATAAATGAAGTGAGAAAAGAAGATAACTTTCAGATTTAAGGAGTATGCTTTGAGATAAAAGAAGATAATATTTTTAAAAGTGAATAAATGAAGTGAGAAAAGAAGATAACTTTCAGATTTAAGGAGTATGCTTTGAGATAAAAGAAGATAATATTTTGAAAAGTGAATAATAAAAGTAATAAAAGAAGATAACTTTCAGATTTAAGGAGTATGCTTTGAGATAAAAGAAGATAATATTTTGAAAAGTGAATAAATGAAGTGAGAAAAGAAGATAACTTTCAGATTTAAGGAGTATGCTTTTAGATAAAAGAAGATAATATTTTGAAAAGTGAATAATAAAAGTAATAAAAGAAGATAACTTTCAGATTTAAGGAGTATGCTTTGAGATTGAAGATAATATTTTGAAAAGTGAATAAATGAAGTGAGAAAAGAAGATAACTTTCAGATTTAAGGAGTATGCTTTGAGATAAAAGAAGATAATATTTTGAAAAGTGAATAAATGAAGTGAGAAAAGAAGATAACTTTCAGATTTAAGGAGTATGCTTTGAGATAAAAGAAGATAATATTTTGAAAAGTGAATACTAAAGTAATAAAAGAAGATAACTTTCAGATTTAAGGAGTATGCTTTGAGATAAAAGATAATATTTTGAAAAGTGAATAAATGAAGTGAGAAAAGAAGATAACTTTCAGATTTAAGGAGTATGCTTTGAGATAAAAGAAGATAATATTTTGAAAAGTGAATAATAAAAGTAATAAAAGAAGATAACTTTCAGATTTAAGGAGTATGCTTTGAGATAAAAGAAGATAATATTTTGAAAAGTGAATAATAAAAGTAATAAAAGAAGATAACTTTCAGATTTAAGGAGTATGCTTTGAGATAAAAGATAATATTTTGAAAAGTGAATAAATGAAGTGAGAAAAGAAGATAACTTTCAGATTTAAGGAGTATGCTTTGAGATAAAAGAAGATAATATTTTGAAAAGTGAATAATAAAAGTAATAAAAGAAGATAACTTTCAGATTTAAGGAGTATGCTTTGAGATTGAAGATAATATTTTGAAAAGTGAATAAATGAAGTGAGAAAAGAAGATAACTTTCAGATTTAAGGAGTATGCTTTGAGATTGAAGATAATATTTTGAAAAGTGAATAAATGAAGTGAGAAAAGAAGATAACTTTCAGATTTAAGGAGTATGCTTTGAGATAAAAGAAGATAATATTTTGAAAGGTGAATAATAAAAGTAATAAAAGAAGATAACTTTCAGATTTAAGGAGTATGCTTTGAGATTGAAGATAATATTTTGAAAAGTGAATAAATGAAGTGAGAAAAGAAGATAACTTTCAGATTTAAGGAGTATGCTTTGAGATAAAAGAAGATAATATTTTGAAAAGTGAATACTAAAGTAATAAAAGAAGATAACTTTCAGATTTAAGGAGTATGCTTTGAGATAAAAGATAATATTTTGAAAAGTGAATAAATGAAGTGAGAAAAGAAGATAACTTTCAGATTTAAGGAGTATGCTTTGAGATAAAAGAAGATAATATTTTGAAAGGTGAATAATAAAAGTAATAAAAGAAGATAACTTTCAGATTTAAGGAGTATGCTTTGAGATAAAAGAAGATAATATTTTGAAAAGTGAATAAATGAAGTGAGAAAAGAAGATAACTTTCAGATTTAAGGAGTATGCTTTGAGATAAAAGAAGATAATATTTTGAAAAGTGAATAAATGAAGTGAGAAAAGAAGATAACTTTCAGATTTAAGGAGTATGCTTTGAGATAAAAGAAGATAATATTTTGAAAAGTGAATAAATGAAGTGAGAAAAGAAGATAACTTTCAGATTTAAGGAGTATGCTTTGAGATAAAAGAAGATAATATTTTTAAAAGTGAATAAATGAAGTGAGAAAAGAAGATAACTTTTCAGATTTAAGGAGTATGCTTTGAGATAAAAGAAGATAATATTTTGAAAAGTGAATACTAAAGTAATAAAAGAAGATAACTTTCAGATTTAAGGAGTATGCTTTGAGATAAAAGATAATATTTTGAAAAGTGAATAAATGAAGTGAGAAAAGAAGATAACTTTCAGATTTAAGGAGTATGCTTTGAGATAAAAGAAGATAATATTTTTGAAAGGTGAATAATAAAAGTAATAAAAGAAGATAACTTTCAGATTTAAGGAGTATGCTTTGAGATAAAAGAAGATAATATTTTGAAAAGTGAATAAATGAAGTGAGAAAAGAAGATAACTTTCAGATTTAAGGAGTATGCTTTGAGATAAAAGAAGATAATATTTTGAAAGGTGAATAATAAAAGTAATAAAAGAAGATAACTTTCAGATTTAAGGAGTATGCTTTGAGATTGAAGATAATATTTTGAAAAGTGAATAAATGAAGTGAGAAAAGAAGATAACTTTCAGATTTAAGGAGTATGCTTTGAGATAAAAGAAGATAATATTTTGAAAAGTGAATAAATGAAGTGAGAAAAGAAGATAACTTTCAGATTTAAGGAGTATGCTTTGAGATAAAAGAAGATAATATTTTGAAAAGTGAATAAATGAAGTGAGAAAAGAAGATAACTTTCAGATTTAAGGAGTATGCTTTGAGATAAAAGAAGATAATATTTTGAAAAGTGAATAAATGAAGTGAGAAAAGAAGATAACTTTCAGATTTAAGGAGTATGCTTTGAGATAAAAGAAGATAATATTTTGAAAAGTGAATAATAAAAGTAATAAAAGAAGATAACTTTCAGATTTAAGGAGTATGCTTTGAGATAAAAGAAGATAATATTTTGAAAAGTGAATAAATGAAGTGAGAAAAGAAGATAACTTTCAGATTTAAGGAGTATGCTTTGAGATAAAAGAAGATAATATTTTGAAAAGTGAATAAATGAAGTGAGAAAAGAAGATAACTTTCAGATTTAAGGAGTATGCTTTGAGATAAAAGAAGATAATATTTTGAAAAGTGAATAAATGAAGTGAGAAAAGAAGATAACTTTCAGATTTAAGGAGTATGCTTTGAGATAAAAGAAGATAATATTTTTAAAAGTGAATAAATGAAGTGAGAAAAGAAGATAACTTTCAGATTTAAGGAGTATGCTTTGAGATAAAAGAAGATAATATTTTGAAAAGTGAATACTAAAGTAATAAAAGAAGATAACTTTCAGATTTAAGGAGTATGCTTTGAGATAAAAGATAATATTTTGAAAAGTGAATAAATGAAGTGAGAAAAGAAGATAACTTTCAGATTTAAGGAGTATGCTTTGAGATAAAAGAAGATAATATTTTGAAAAGTGAATAATAAAAGTAATAAAAGAAGATAACTTTCAGATTTAAGGAGTATGCTTTGAGATTGAAGATAATATTTTGAAAAGTGAATAAATGAAGTGAGAAAAGAAGATAACTTTCAGATTTAAGGAGTATGCTTTGAGATAAAAGAAGATAATATTTTGAAAGGTGAATAATAAAAGTAATAAAAGAAGATAACTTTCAGATTTAAGGAGTATGCTTTGAGATTGAAGATAATATTTTGAAAAGTGAATAAATGAAGTGAGAAAAGAAGATAACTTTCAGATTTAAGGAGTATGCTTTTAGATAAAAGAAGATAATATTTTGAAAAGTGAATAATAAAAGTAATAAAAGAAGATAACTTTCAGATTTAAGGAGTATGCTTTGAGATTGAAGATAATATTTTGAAAAGTGAATAAATGAAGTGAGAAAAGAAGATAACTTTCAGATTTAAGGAGTATGCTTTGAGATAAAAGAAGATAATATTTTGAAAGGTGAATAATAAAAGTAATAAAAGAAGATAACTTTCAGATTTAAGGAGTATGCTTTGAGATAAAAGAAGATAATATTTTGAAAAGTGAATAAATGAAGTGAGAAAAGAAGATAACTTTCAGATTTAAGGAGTATGCTTTGAGATAAAAGAAGATAATATTTTGAAAGGTGAATAATAAAAGTAATAAAAGAAGATAACTTTCAGATTTAAGGAGTATGCTTTGAGATTGAAGATAATATTTTGAAAAGTGAATAAATGAAGTGAGAAAAGAAGATAACTTTCAGATTTAAGGAGTATGCTTTGAGATAAAAGAAGATAATATTTTGAAAAGTGAATAAATGAAGTGAGAAAAGAAGATAACTTTCAGATTTAAGGAGTATGCTTTGAGATTGAAGATAATATTTTGAAAAGTGAATAAATGAAGTGAGAAAAGAAGATAACTTTCAGATTTAAGGAGTATGCTTTGAGATAAAAGAAGATAATATTTTGAAAAGTGAATAAATGAAGTGAGAAAAGAAGATAACTTTCAGATTTAAGGAGTATGCTTTGAGATAAAAGAAGATAATATTTTGAAAAGTGAATAATAAAAGTAATAAAAGAAGATAACTTTCAGATTTAAGGAGTATGCTTTGAGATAAAAGAAGATAATATTTTGAAAAGTGAATAAATGAAGTGAGAAAAGAAGATAACTTTCAGATTTAAGGAGTATGCTTTGAGATAAAAGAAGATAATATTTTGAAAAGTGAATAAATGAAGTGAGAAAAGAAGATAACTTTCAGATTTAAGGAGTATGCTTTGAGATAAAAGAAGATAATATTTTGAAAAGTGAATAAATGAAGTGAGAAAAGAAGATAACTTTCAGATTTAAGGAGTATGCTTTGAGATAAAAGAAGATAATATTTTGAAAAGTGAATAATAAAAGTAATAAAAGAAGATAACTTTCAGATTTAAGGAGTATGCTTTGAGATAAAAGAAGATAATATTTTGAAAAGTGAATAAATGAAGTGAGAAAAGAAGATAACTTTCAGATTTAAGGAGTATGCTTTGAGATAAAAGAAGATAATATTTTGAAAAGTGAATAATAAAAGTAATAAAAGAAGATAACTTTCAGATTTAAGGAGTATGCTTTGAGATAAAAGAAGATAATATTTTGAAAAGTGAATAAATGAAGTGAGAAAAGAAGATAACTTTCAGATTTAAGGAGTATGCTTTGAGATAAAAGAAGATAATATTTTGAAAAGTGAATAAATGAAGTGAGAAAAGAAGATAACTTTCAGATTTAAGGAGTATGCTTTGAGATAAAAGAAGATAATATTTTGAAAAGTGAATAAATGAAGTGAGAAAAGAAGATAACTTTCAGATTTAAGGAGTATGCTTTGAGATAAAAGAAGATAATATTTTTAAAAGTGAATAAATGAAGTGAGAAAAGAAGATAACTTTCAGATTTAAGGAGTATGCTTTGAGATAAAAGAAGATAATATTTTGAAAAGTGAATACTAAAGTAATAAAAGAAGATAACTTTCAGATTTAATGAGTATGCTTTGAGATAAAAGATAATATTTTGAAAAGTGAATAAATGAAGTGAGAAAAGAAGATAACTTTCAGATTTAAGGAGTATGCTTTGAGATAAAAGAAGATAATATTTTGAAAAGTGAATAAATGAAGTGAGAAAAGAAGATAACTTTCAGATTTAAGGAGTATGCTTTGAGATAAAAGAAGATAATATTTTGAAAGGTGAATAATAAAAGTAATAAAAGAAGATAACTTTCAGATTTAAGGAGTATGCTTTGAGATTGAAGATAATATTTTGAAAAGTGAATAAATGAAGTGAGAAAAGAAGATAACTTTCAGATTTAAGGAGTATGCTTTGAGATAAAAGAAGATAATATTTTGAAAAGTGAATAATAAAAGTAATAAAAGAAGATAACTTTCAGATTTAAGGAGTATGCTTTGAGATTGAAGATAATATTTTGAAAAGTGAATAAATGAAGTGAGAAAAGAAGATAACTTTCAGATTTAAGGAGTATGCTTTGAGATTGAAGATAAATATTTTGAAAAGTGAATAAATGAAGTGAGAAAAGAAGATAACTTTCAGATTTAAGGAGTATGCTTTGAGATAAAAGAAGATAATATTTTGAAAGGTGAATAATAAAAGTAATAAAAGAAGATAACTTTCAGATTTAAGGAGTATGCTTTGAGATTGAAGATAATATTTTGAAAAGTGAATAAATGAAGTGAGAAAAGAAGATAACTTTCAGATTTAAGGAGTATGCTTTGAGATAAAAGAAGATAATATTTTGAAAAGTGAATAATAAAAGTAATAAAAGAAGATAACTTTCAGATTTAAGGAGTATGCTTTGAGATAAAAGAAGATAATATTTTGAAAAGTGAATAATAAAAGTAATAAAAGAAGATAACTTTCAGATTTAAGGAGTATGCTTTGAGATAAAAGAAGATAATATTTTGAAAAGTGAATAAATGAAGTGAGAAAAGAAGATAACTTTCAGATTTAAGGAGTATGCTTTGAGATAAAAGAAGATAATATTTTGAAAAGTGAATAAATGAAGTGAGAAAAGAAGATAACTTTCAGATTTAAGGAGTATGCTTTGAGATAAAAGAAGATAATATTTTGAAAGGTGAATAATAAAAGTAATAAAAGAAGATAACTTTCAGATTTAAGGAGTATGCTTTGAGATTGAAGATAATATTTTGAAAAGTGAATAAATGAAGTGAGAAAAGAAGATAACTTTCAGATTTAAGGAGTATGCTTTGAGATAAAAGAAGATAATATTTTGAAAAGTGAATAATAAAAGTAATAAAAGAAGATAACTTTCAGATTTAAGGAGTATGCTTTGAGATTGAAGATAATATTTTGAAAAGTGAATAAATGAAGTGAGAAAAGAAGATAACTTTCAGATTTAAGGAGTATGCTTTGAGATAAAAGAAGATAATATTTTTAAAAGTGAATAAATGAAGTGAGAAAAGAAGATAACTTTCAGATTTAAGGAGTATGCTTTGAGATAAAAGAAGATAATATTTTGAAAAGTGAATAAATGAAGTGAGAAAAGAAGATAACTTTCAGATTTAAGGAGTATGCTTTGAGATAAAAGAAGATAATATTTTGAAAGGTGAATAATAAAAGTAATAAAAGAAGATAACTTTCAGATTTAAGGAGTATGCTTTGAGATTGAAGATAATATTTTGAAAAGTGAATAAATGAAGTGAGAAAAGAAGATAACTTTCAGATTTAAGGAGTATGCTTTGAGATAAAAGAAGATAATATTTTGAAAAGTGAATAATAAAAGTAATAAAAGAAGATAACTTTCAGATTTAAGGAGTATGCTTTGAGATTGAAGATAATATTTTGAAAAGTGAATAAATGAAGTGAGAAAAGAAGATAACTTTCAGATTTAAGGAGTATGCTTTGAGATAAAAGAAGATAATATTTTTAAAAGTGAATAAATGAAGTGAGAAAAGAAGATAACTTTCAGATTTAAGGAGTATGCTTTGAGATAAAAGAAGATAATATTTTGAAAAGTGAATAAATGAAGTGAGAAAAGAAGATAACTTTCAGATTTAAGGAGTATGCTTTGAGATAAAAGAAGATAATATTTTGAAAGGTGAATAATAAAAGTAATAAAAGAAGATAACTTTCAGATTTAAGGAGTATGCTTTGAGATTGAAGATAATATTTTGAAAAGTGAATAAATGAAGTGAGAAAAGAAGATAACTTTCAGATTTAAGGAGTATGCTTTGAGATAAAAGAAGATAATATTTTGAAAAGTGAATAATAAAAGTAATAAAAGAAGATAACTTTCAGATTTAAGGAGTATGCTTTGAGATAAAAGAAGATAATATTTTGAAAAGTGAATAATAAAAGTAATAAAAGAAGATAACTTTCAGATTTAAGGAGTATGCTTTGAGATTGAAGATAATATTTTGAAAAGTGAATAAATGAAGTGAGAAAAGAAGATAACTTTCAGATTTAAGGAGTATGCTTTGAGATAAAAGAAGATAATATTTTGAAAAGTGAATAATAAAAGTAATAAAAGAAGATAACTTTCAGATTTAAGGAGTATGCTTTGAGATAAAAGAAGATAATATTTTTAAAAGTGAATAAATGAAGTGAGAAAAGAAGATAACTTTCAGATTTAAGGAGTATGCTTTGAGATAAAAGAAGATAATATTTTGAAAAGTGAATAATAAAAGTAATAAAAGAAGATAACTTTCAGATTTAAGGAGTATGCTTTGAGATAAAAGAAGATAATATTTTGAAAAGTGAATAATAAAAGTAATAAAAGAAGATAACTTTCAGATTTAAGGAGTATGCTTTGAGATTGAAGATAATATTTTTAAAAGTGAATAAATGAAGTGAGAAAAGAAGATAACTTTCAGATTTAAGGAGTATGCTTTGAGATAAAAGAAGATAATATTTTGAAAAGTGAATAATAAAAGTAATAAAAGAAGATAACTTTCAGATTTAAGGAGTATGCTTTGAGATTGAAGATAATATTTTGAAAAGTGAATAAATGAAGTGAGAAAAGAAGATAACTTTCAGATTTAAGGAGTATGCTTTGAGATAAAAGAAGATAATATTTTGAAAAGTGAATAATAAAAGTAATAAAAGAAGATAACTTTCAGATTTAAGGAGTATGCTTTGAGATTGAAGATAATATTTTGAAAAGTGAATAAATGAAGTGAGAAAAGAAGATAACTTTCAGATTTAAGGAGTATGCTTTGAGATAAAAGAAGATAATATTTTGAAAAGTGAATAATAAAAGTAATAAAAGAAGATAACTTTCAGATTTAAGGAGTATGCTTTGAGATTGAAGATAATATTTTGAAAAGTGAATAAATGAAGTGAGAAAAGAAGATAACTTTCAGATTTAAGGAGTATGCTTTGAGATTGAAGATAATATTTTGAAAAGTGAATAAATGAAGTGAGAAAAGAAGATAACTTTCAGATTTAAGGAGTATGCTTTGAGATAAAAGAAGATAATATTTTGAAAGGTGAATAATAAAAGTAATAAAAGAAGATAACTTTCAGATTTAAGGAGTATGCTTTGAGATTGAAGATAATATTTTGAAAAGTGAATAAATGAAGTGAGAAAAGAAGATAACTTTCAGATTTAAGGAGTATGCTTTGAGATAAAAGAAGATAATATTTTGAAAAGTGAATAATAAAAGTAATAAAAGAAGATAACTTTCAGATTTAAGGAGTATGCTTTGAGATAAAAGAAGATAATATTTTGAAAAGTGAATAATAAAAGTAATAAAAGAAGATAACTTTCAGATTTAAGGAGTATGCTTTGAGATAAAAGAAGATAATATTTTGAAAAGTGAATAAATGAAGTGAGAAAAGAAGATAACTTTCAGATTTAAGGAGTATGCTTTGAGATAAAAGAAGATAATATTTTGAAAAGTGAATAAATGAAGTGAGAAAAGAAGATAACTTTCAGATTTAAGGAGTATGCTTTGAGATAAAAGAAGATAATATTTTGAAAGGTGAATAATAAAAGTAATAAAAGAAGATAACTTTCAGATTTAAGGAGTATGCTTTGAGATTGAAGATAATATTTTTAAAAGTGAATAAATGAAGTGAGAAAAGAAGATAACTTTCAGATTTAAGGAGTATGCTTTGAGATAAAAGAAGATAATATTTTGAAAAGTGAATAATAAAAGTAATAAAAGAAGATAACTTTCAGATTTAAGGAGTATGCTTTGAGATTGAAGATAATATTTTGAAAAGTGAATAAATGAAGTGAGAAAAGAAGATAACTTTCAGATTTAAGGAGTATGCTTTGAGATAAAAGAAGATAATATTTTTAAAAGTGAATAAATGAAGTGAGAAAAGAAGATAACTTTCAGATTTAAGGAGTATGCTTTGAGATAAAAGAAGATAATATTTTGAAAAGTGAATAAATGAAGTGAGAAAAGAAGATAACTTTCAGATTTAAGGAGTATGCTTTGAGATAAAAGAAGATAATATTTTGAAAGGTGAATAATAAAAGTAATAAAAGAAGATAACTTTCAGATTTAAGGAGTATGCTTTGAGATTGAAGATAATATTTTTAAAAGTGAATAAATGAAGTGAGAAAAGAAGATAACTTTCAGATTTAAGGAGTATGCTTTGAGATAAAAGAAGATAATATTTTGAAAAGTGAATAATAAAAGTAATAAAAGAAGATAACTTTCAGATTTAAGGAGTATGCTTTGAGATTGAAGATAATATTTTGAAAAGTGAATAAATGAAGTGAGAAAAGAAGATAACTTTCAGATTTAAGGAGTATGCTTTGAGATAAAAGAAGATAATATTTTTAAAAGTGAATAAATGAAGTGAGAAAAGAAGATAACTTTCAGATTTAAGGAGTATGCTTTGAGATTGAAGATAATATTTTGAAAAGTGAATAAATGAAGTGAGAAAAGAAGATAACTTTCAGATTTAAGGAGTATGCTTTGAGATAAAAGAAGATAATATTTTGAAAAGTGAATAATAAAAGTAATAAAAGAAGATAACTTTCAGATTTAAGGAGTATGCTTTGAGATAAAAGAAGATAATATTTTGAAAAGTGAATAATAAAAGTAATAAAAGAAGATAACTTTCAGATTTAAGGAGTATGCTTTGAGATAAAAGAAGATAATATTTTGAAAAGTGAATAAATGAAGTGAGAAAAGAAGATAACTTTCAGATTTAAGGAGTATGCTTTGAGATAAAAGAAGATAATATTTTGAAAAGTGAATAAATGAAGTGAGAAAAGAAGATAACTTTCAGATTTAAGGAGTATGCTTTGAGATAAAAGAAGATAATATTTTGAAAGGTGAATAATAAAAGTAATAAAAGAAGATAACTTTCAGATTTAAGGAGTATGCTTTGAGATTGAAGATAATATTTTTAAAAGTGAATAAATGAAGTGAGAAAAGAAGATAACTTTCAGATTTAAGGAGTATGCTTTGAGATAAAAGAAGATAATATTTTGAAAAGTGAATAATAAAAGTAATAAAAGAAGATAACTTTCAGATTTAAGGAGTATGCTTTGAGATAAAAGAAGATAATATTTTGAAAAGTGAATAATAAAAGTAATAAAAGAAGATAACTTTCAGATTTAAGGAGTATGCTTTGAGATAAAAGAAGATAATATTTTGAAAAGTGAATAAATGAAGTGAGAAAAGAAGATAACTTTCAGATTTAAGGAGTATGCTTTGAGATAAAAGAAGATAATATTTTGAAAAGTGAATAAATGAAGTGAGAAAAGAAGATAACTTTCAGATTTAAGGAGTATGCTTTGAGATAAAAGAAGATAATATTTTGAAAGGTGAATAATAAAAGTAATAAAAGAAGATAACTTTCAGATTTAAGGAGTATGCTTTGAGATTGAAGATAATATTTTTAAAAGTGAATAAATGAAGTGAGAAAAGAAGATAACTTTCAGATTTAAGGAGTATGCTTTGAGATAAAAGAAGATAATATTTTGAAAAGTGAATAATAAAAGTAATAAAAGAAGATAACTTTCAGATTTAAGGAGTATGCTTTGAGATTGAAGATAATATTTTGAAAAGTGAATAAATGAAGTGAGAAAAGAAGATAACTTTCAGATTTAAGGAGTATGCTTTGAGATAAAAGAAGATAATATTTTTAAAAGTGAATAAATGAAGTGAGAAAAGAAGATAACTTTCAGATTTAAGGAGTATGCTTTGAGATAAAAGAAGATAATATTTTGAAAAGTGAATAAATGAAGTGAGAAAAGAAGATAACTTTCAGATTTAAGGAGTATGCTTTGAGATAAAAGAAGATAATATTTTGAAAGGTGAATAATAAAAGTAATAAAAGAAGATAACTTTCAGATTTAAGGAGTATGCTTTGAGATTGAAGATAATATTTTGAAAAGTGAATAAATGAAGTGAGAAAAGAAGATAACTTTCAGATTTAAGGAGTATGCTTTGAGATAAAAGAAGATAATATTTTGAAAAGTGAATAATAAAAGTAATAAAAGAAGATAACTTCTGATTTAAGGAGTATGCTTTGAGATAAAAGAAGATAATATTTTGAAAAGTGAATAATAAAAGTAATAAAAGAAGATAACTTTCAGATTTAAGGAGTATGCTTTGAGATTGAAGATAATATTTTGAAAAGTGAATAAATGAAGTGAGAAAAGAAGATAACTTTCAGATTTAAGGAGTATGCTTTGAGATAAAAGAAGATAATATTTTGAAAAGTGAATAATAAAAGTAATAAAAGAAGATAACTTTCAGATTTAAGGAGTATGCTTTGAGATAAAAGAAGATAATATTTTTAAAAGTGAATAAATGAAGTGAGAAAAGAAGATAACTTTCAGATTTAAGGAGTATGCTTTGAGATTGAAGATAATATTTTGAAAAGTGAATAAATGAAGTGAGAAAAGAAGATAACTTTCAGATTTAAGGAGTATGCTTTGAGATAAAAGATAATATTTTGAAAAGTGAATAAATGAAGTGAGAAAAGAAGATAACTTTCAGATTTAAGGAGTATGCTTTGAGATAAAAGAAGATAATATTTTGAAAAGTGAATAAATGAAGTGAGAAAAGAAGATAACTTTCAGATTTAAGGAGTATGCTTTGAGATAAAAGAAGATAATATTTTGAAAAGTGAATATTAAAAGTAATAAAAGAAGATAACTTTCAGATTTAAGGAGTATGCTTTGAGATTGAAGATAATATTTTGAAAAGTGAATAAATGAAGTGAGAAAAGAAGATAGACTTTCAGATTTAAGGAGTATGCTTTGAGATAAAAGAAGATAATATTTTGAAAAGTGAATAATAAAAGTAATAAAAGAAGATAACTTTCAGATTTAAGGAGTATGCTTTGAGATAAAAGAAGATAATATTTTGAAAAGTGAATAAATGAAGTGAGAAAAGAAGATAACTTTCAGATTTAAGGAGTATGCTTTGAGATAAAAGAAGATAATATTTTGAAAAGTGAATAAATGAAGTGAGAAAAGAAGATAACTTTCAGATTTAAGGAGTATGCTTTGAGATAAAAGAAGATAATATTTTGAAAGGTGAATAATAAAAGTAATAAAAGAAGATAACTTTCAGATTTAAGGAGTATGCTTTGAGATTGAAGATAATATTTTGAAAAGTGAATAAATGAAGTGAGAAAAGAAGATAACTTTCAGATTTAAGGAGTATGCTTTGAGATAAAAGAAGATAATATTTTGAAAAGTGAATAATAAAAGTAATAAAAGAAGATAACTTTCAGATTTAAGGAGTATGCTTTGAGATTGAAGATAATATTTTGAAAAGTGAATAAATGAAGTGAGAAAAGAAGATAACTTTCAGATTTAAGGAGTATGCTTTGAGATAAAAGAAGATAATATTTTTAAAAGTGAATAAATGAAGTGAGAAAAGAAGATAACTTTCAGATTTAAGGAGTATGCTTTGAGATAAAAGAAGATAATATTTTGAAAAGTGAATAAATGAAGTGAGAAAAGAAGATAACTTTCAGATTTAAGGAGTATGCTTTGAGATAAAAGAAGATAATATTTTGAAAGGTGAATAATAAAAGTAATAAAAGAAGATAACTTTCAGATTTAAGGAGTATGCTTTGAGATTGAAGATAATATTTTGAAAAGTGAATAAATGAAGTGAGAAAAGAAGATAACTTTCAGATTTAAGGAGTATGCTTTGAGATAAAAGAAGATAATATTTTGAAAAGTGAATAATAAAAGTAATAAAAGAAGATAACTTTCAGATTTAAGGAGTATGCTTTGAGATAAAAGAAGATAATATTTTGAAAAGTGAATAAATGAAGTGAGAAAAGAAGATAACTTTCAGATTTAAGGAGTATGCTTTGAGATAAAAGAAGATAATATTTTGAAAGGTGAATAATAAAAGTAATAAAAGAAGATAACTTTCAGATTTAAGGAGTATGCTTTGAGATTGAAGATAATATTTTGAAAAGTGAATAAATGAAGTGAGAAAAGAAGATAACTTTCAGATTTAAGGAGTATGCTTTGAGATAAAAGAAGATAATATTTTGAAAAGTGAATAATAAAAGTAATAAAAGAAGATAACTTTCAGATTTAAGGAGTATGCTTTGAGATTGAAGATAATATTTTGAAAAGTGAATAAATGAAGTGAGAAAAGAAGATAACTTTCAGATTTAAGGAGTATGCTTTGAGATAAAAGAAGATAATATTTTTAAAAGTGAATAAATGAAGTGAGAAAAGAAGATAACTTTCAGATTTAAGGAGTATGCTTTGAGATAAAAGAAGATAATATTTTGAAAAGTGAATAAATGAAGTGAGAAAAGAAGATAACTTTCAGATTTAAGGAGTATGCTTTGAGATAAAAGAAGATAATATTTTGAAAGGTGAATAATAAAAGTAATAAAAGAAGATAACTTTCAGATTTAAGGAGTATGCTTTGAGATTGAAGATAATATTTTGAAAAGTGAATAAATGAAGTGAGAAAAGAAGATAACTTTCAGATTTAAGGAGTATGCTTTGAGATAAAAGAAGATAATATTTTGAAAAGTGAATAATAAAAGTAATAAAAGAAGATAACTTTCAGATTTAAGGAGTATGCTTTGAGATAAAAGAAGATAATATTTTGAAAAGTGAATAATAAAAGTAATAAAAGAAGATAACTTTCAGATTTAAGGAGTATGCTTTGAGATTGAAGATAATATTTTGAAAAGTGAATAAATGAAGTGAGAAAAGAAGATAACTTTCAGATTTAAGGAGTATGCTTTGAGATAAAAGAAGATAATATTTTGAAAAGTGAATAATAAAAGTAATAAAAGAAGATAACTTTCAGATTTAAGGAGTATGCTTTGAGATAAAAGAAGATAATATTTTTAAAAGTGAATAAATGAAGTGAGAAAAGAAGATAACTTTCAGATTTAAGGAGTATGCTTTGAGATAAAAGAAGATAATATTTTGAAAAGTGAATAATAAAAGTAATAAAAGAAGATAACTTTCAGATTTAAGGAGTATGCTTTGAGATTGAAGATAATATTTTGAAAAGTGAATAAATGAAGTGAGAAAAGAAGATAACTTTCAGATTTAAGGAGTATGCTTTGAGATAAAAGAAGATAATATTTTGAAAAGTGAATAATAAAAGTAATAAAAGAAGATAACTTTCAGATTTAAGGAGTATGCTTTGAGATTGAAGATAATATTTTGAAAAGTGAATAAATGAAGTGAGAAAAGAAGATAACTTTCAGATTTAAGGAGTATGCTTTGAGATTGAAGATAATATTTTGAAAAGTGAATAAATGAAGTGAGAAAAGAAGATAACTTTCAGATTTAAGGAGTATGCTTTGAGATAAAAGAAGATAATATTTTGAAAGGTGAATAATAAAAGTAATAAAAGAAGATAACTTTCAGATTTAAGGAGTATGCTTTGAGATTGAAGATAATATTTTGAAAAGTGAATAAATGAAGTGAGAAAAGAAGATAACTTTCAGATTTAAGGAGTATGCTTTGAGATAAAAGAAGATAATATTTTGAAAAGTGAATAATAAAAGTAATAAAAGAAGATAACTTTCAGATTTAAGGAGTATGCTTTGAGATAAAAGAAGATAATATTTTGAAAAGTGAATAATAAAAGTAATAAAAGAAGATAACTTTCAGATTTAAGGAGTATGCTTTGAGATAAAAGAAGATAATATTTTGAAAAGTGAATAAATGAAGTGAGAAAAGAAGATAACTTTCAGATTTAAGGAGTATGCTTTGAGATAAAAGAAGATAATATTTTGAAAAGTGAATAATAAAAGTAATAAAAGAAGATAACTTTCAGATTTAAGGAGTATGCTTTGAGATAAAAGAAGATAATATTTTGAAAGGTGAATAATAAAAGTAATAAAAGAAGATAACTTTCAGATTTAAGGAGTATGCTTTGAGATTGAAGATAATATTTTTAAAAGTGAATAAATGAAGTGAGAAAAGAAGATAACTTTCAGATTTAAGGAGTATGCTTTGAGATAAAAGAAGATAATATTTTGAAAAGTGAATAATAAAAGTAATAAAAGAAGATAACTTTCAGATTTAAGGAGTATGCTTTGAGATTGAAGATAATATTTTGAAAAGTGAATAAATGAAGTGAGAAAAGAAGATAACTTTCAGATTTAAGGAGTATGCTTTGAGATAAAAGAAGATAATATTTTTAAAAGTGAATAAATGAAGTGAGAAAAGAAGATAACTTTCAGATTTAAGGAGTATGCTTTGAGATAAAAGAAGATAATATTTTGAAAAGTGAATAAATGAAGTGAGAAAAGAAGATAACTTTCAGATTTAAGGAGTATGCTTTGAGATAAAAGAAGATAATATTTTGAAAGGTGAATAATAAAAGTAATAAAAGAAGATAACTTTCAGATTTAAGGAGTATGCTTTGAGATTGAAGATAATATTTTGAAAAGTGAATAAATGAAGTGAGAAAAGAAGATAACTTTCAGATTTAAGGAGTATGCTTTGAGATAAAAGAAGATAATATTTTGAAAAGTGAATAATAAAAGTAATAAAAGAAGATAACTTTCAGATTTAAGGAGTATGCTTTGAGATAAAAGAAGATAATATTTTGAAAAGTGAATAATAAAAGTAATAAAAGAAGATAACTTTCAGATTTAAGGAGTATGCTTTGAGATTGAAGATAATATTTTGAAAAGTGAATAAATGAAGTGAGAAAAGAAGATAACTTTCAGATTTAAGGAGTATGCTTTGAGATAAAAGAAGATAATATTTTGAAAAGTGAATAATAAAAGTAATAAAAGAAGATAACTTTCAGATTTAAGGAGTATGCTTTGAGATAAAAGAAGATAATATTTTTAAAAGTGAATAAATGAAGTGAGAAAAGAAGATAACTTTCAGATTTAAGGAGTATGCTTTGAGATAAAAGAAGATAATATTTTGAAAAGTGAATAAATGAAGTGAGAAAAGAAGATAACTTTCAGATTTAAGGAGTATGCTTTGAGATAAAAGATAATATTTTGAAAAGTGAATAAATGAAGTGAGAAAAGAAGATAACTTTCAGATTTAAGGAGTATGCTTTGAGATAAAAGAAGATAATATTTTGAAAAGTGAATAAATGAAGTGAGAAAAGAAGATAACTTTCAGATTTAAGGAGTATGCTTTGAGATAAAAGAAGATAATATTTTGAAAAGTGAATATTAAAATTAATAAAAGAAGATAACTTTCAGATTTAAGGAGTATGCTTTGAGATAAAAGAAGATAATATTTTGAAAAGTGAATAAATGAAGTGAGAAAAGAAGATAGACTTTCAGATTTAAGGAGTATGCTTTGAGATTGAAGATAATATTTTGAAAAGTGAATAAATGAAGTGAGAAAAGAAGATAACTTTCAGATTTAAGGAGTATGCTTTGAGATAAAAGAAGATAATATTTTGAAAAGTGAATAAATGAAGTGAGAAAAGAAGATAACTTTCAGATTTAAGGAGTATGCTTTGAGATAAAAGAAGATAATATTTTGAAAAGTGAATAAATGAAGTGAGAAAAGAAGATAACTTTCAGATTTAAGGAGTATGCTTTGAGATAAAAGAAGATAATATTTTGAAAAGTGAATAAATGAAGTGAGAAAAGAAGATAACTTTCAGATTTAAGGAGTATGCTTTGAGATAAAAGAAGATAATATTTTGAAAAGTGAATATTAAAAGTAATAAAAGAAGATAACTTTCAGATTTAAGGAGTATGCTTTGAGATAAAAGAAGATAATATTTTGAAAAGTGAATAAATGAAGTGAGAAAAGAAGATAACTTTCAGATTTAAGGAGTATGCTTTGAGATAAAAGAAGATAATATTTTGAAAGGTGAATAATAAAAGTAATAAAAGAAGATAACTTTCAGATTTAAGGAGTATGCTTTGAGATTGAAGATAATATTTTGAAAAGTGAATAATAAAAGTAATAAAGTAAGATAACTTTCAGATTTAAGGAGTATGCTTTGAGATAAAAGAAGATAATATTTTGAAAGGTGAATAATAAAAGTAATAAAAGAAGATAACTTTCAGATTTAAGGAGTATGCTTTGAGATAAAAGATAATATTTTGAAAAGTGAATAAATGAAGTAAGAAAAGAAGATAACTTTCAGATTTAAGGAGTATGCTTTGAGATAAAAGAAGATAATATTTTGAAAAGTGAATAAATGAAGTGAGAAAAGAAGATAACTTTCAGATTTAAGGAGTATGCTTTGAGATAAAAGAAGATAATATTTTGAAAAGTGAATAAATGAAGTGAGAAAAGAAGATAACTTTCAGATTTAAGGAGTATGCTTTGAGATAAAAGAAGATAATATTTTGAAAAGTGAATAAATGAAGTGAGAAAAGAAGATAACTTTCAGATTTAAGGAGTATGCTTTGAGATAAAAGATAATATTTTGAAAAGTGAATAAATGAAGTGAGAAAAGAAGATAACTTTCAGATTTAAGGAGTATGCTTTGAGATAAAAGAAGATAATATTTTGAAAAGTGAATAAATGAAGTGAGAAAAGAAGATAACTTTCAGATTTAAGGAGTATGCTTTGAGATAAAAGAAGATAATATTTTGAAAAGTGAATATTAAAAGTAATAAAAGAAGATAACTTTCAGATTTAAGGAGTATGCTTTGAGATTGAAGATAATATTTTGAAAAGTGAATAAATGAAGTGAGAAAAGAAGATAGACTTTCAGATTTAAGGAGTATGCTTTGAGATAAAAGAAGATAATATTTTGAAAAGTGAATAATAAAAGTAATAAAAGAAGATAACTTTCAGATTTAAGGAGTATGCTTTGAGATAAAAGAAGATAATATTTTGAAAAGTGAATAAATGAAGTGAGAAAAGAAGATAACTTTCAGATTTAAGGAGTATGCTTTGAGATAAAAGAAGATAATATTTTGAAAAGTGAATAAATGAAGTGAGAAAAGAAGATAACTTTCAGATTTAAGGAGTATGCTTTGAGATAAAAGAAGATAATATTTTGAAAGGTGAATAATAAAAGTAATAAAAGAAGATAACTTTCAGATTTAAGGAGTATGCTTTGAGATTGAAGATAATATTTTGAAAAGTGAATAAATGAAGTGAGAAAAGAAGATAACTTTCAGATTTAAGGAGTATGCTTTGAGATAAAAGAAGATAATATTTTGAAAAGTGAATAATAAAAGTAATAAAAGAAGATAACTTTCAGATTTAAGGAGTATGCTTTGAGATTGAAGATAATATTTTGAAAAGTGAATAAATGAAGTGAGAAAAGAAGATAACTTTCAGATTTAAGGAGTATGCTTTGAGATAAAAGAAGATAATATTTTTAAAAGTGAATAAATGAAGTGAGAAAAGAAGATAACTTTCAGATTTAAGGAGTATGCTTTGAGATAAAAGAAGATAATATTTTGAAAAGTGAATAAATGAAGTGAGAAAAGAAGATAACTTTCAGATTTAAGGAGTATGCTTTGAGATAAAAGAAGATAATATTTTGAAAAGTGAATAATAAAAGTAATAAAAGAAGATAACTTTCAGATTTAAGGAGTATGCTTTGAGATTGAAGATAATATTTTGAAAAGTGAATAAATGAAGTGAGAAAAGAAGATAACTTTCAGATTTAAGGAGTATGCTTTGAGATAAAAGAAGATAATATTTTGAAAAGTGAATAATAAAAGTAATAAAAGAAGATAACTTTCAGATTTAAGGAGTATGCTTTGAGATAAAAGAAGATAATATTTTTAAAAGTGAATAAATGAAGTGAGAAAAGAAGATAACTTTCAGATTTAAGGAGTATGCTTTGAGATAAAAGAAGATAATATTTTGAAAAGTGAATAATAAAAGTAATAAAAGAAGATAACTTTCAGATTTAAGGAGTATGCTTTGAGATTGAAGATAATATTTTGAAAAGTGAATAAATGAAGTGAGAAAAGAAGATAACTTTCAGATTTAAGGAGTATGCTTTGAGATAAAAGAAGATAATATTTTGAAAAGTGAATAATAAAAGTAATAAAAGAAGATAACTTTCAGATTTAAGGAGTATGCTTTGAGATTGAAGATAATATTTTGAAAAGTGAATAAATGAAGTGAGAAAAGAAGATAACTTTCAGATTTAAGGAGTATGCTTTGAGATTGAAGATAATATTTTGAAAAGTGAATAAATGAAGTGAGAAAAGAAGATAACTTTCAGATTTAAGGAGTATGCTTTGAGATAAAAGAAGATAATATTTTGAAAGGTGAATAATAAAAGTAATAAAAGAAGATAACTTTCAGATTTAAGGAGTATGCTTTGAGATTGAAGATAATATTTTGAAAAGTGAATAAATGAAGTGAGAAAAGAAGATAACTTTCAGATTTAAGGAGTATGCTTTGAGATAAAAGAAGATAATATTTTGAAAAGTGAATAATAAAAGTAATAAAAGAAGATAACTTTCAGATTTAAGGAGTATGCTTTGAGATTGAAGATAATATTTTGAAAAGTGAATAAATGAAGTGAGAAAAGAAGATAACTTTCAGATTTAAGGAGTATGCTTTGAGATAAAAGAAGATAATATTTTGAAAAGTGAATAATAAAAGTAATAAAAGAAGATAACTTTCAGATTTAAGGAGTATGCTTTGAGATTGAAGATAATATTTTGAAAAGTGAATAAATGAAGTGAGAAAAGAAGATAACTTTCAGATTTAAGGAGTATGCTTTGAGATTGAAGATAATATTTTGAAAAGTGAATAAATGAAGTGAGAAAAGAAGATAACTTTCAGATTTAAGGAGTATGCTTTGAGATAAAAGAAGATAATATTTTGAAAGGTGAATAATAAAAGTAATAAAAGAAGATAACTTTCAGATTTAAGGAGTATGCTTTGAGATAAAAGAAGATAATATTTTGAAAAGTGAATAAATGAAGTGAGAAAAGAAGATAACTTTCAGATTTAAGGAGTATGCTTTGAGATAAAAGAAGATAATATTTTGAAAAGTGAATAATAAAAGTAATAAAAGAAGATAACTTTCAGATTTAAGGAGTATGCTTTGAGATTGAAGATAATATTTTGAAAAGTGAATAAATGAAGTGAGAAAAGAAGATAACTTTCAGATTTAAGGAGTATGCTTTGAGATAAAAGAAGATAATATTTTTAAAAGTGAATAAATGAAGTGAGAAAAGAAGATAACTTTCAGATTTAAGGAGTATGCTTTGAGATAAAAGAAGATAATA
>CAMPDV010004212.1:0-38236 GCA_946699065.1 Loxodes magnus | reverse complement strand
TAAAACGATGCTTTTTTTTACTTTAATAATTACACAACTATTTTTCATACTTTGTTAACTCACTCTGGTATTACAATTTCGTATTCTCACTTCAAAAACACTTATAAAACGATGCTTTTTTTTACTTTAATAATTACACAAACTATTTTTCATACTTTGTTAACTCACTCTGGTATTACAATTTCGTATTCTCACTTCAAAACACTTATAAAACGATGCTTTTTTTTACTTTAATAATTACACAACTATTTTTCATACTTTGTTAACTCACTCTGGTATTACAATTTCGTATTCTCACTTCAAAACACTTATAAAACGATGCTTTTTTTTACTTTAATAATTACACAACTATTTTTCATACTTTGTTAACTCACTCTGGTATTACAATTTTGTATTCTCACTTCAAAACACTTATAAAACGATGCTTTTTTTTACTTTAATAATTACACAACTATTTTTCATACTTTGTTAACTCACTCTGGTATTACAATTTCGTATTCTCACTTCAAAACACTTATAAAACGATGCTTTTTTTTACTTTAATAATTACACAACTATTTTTCATACTTTGTTAACTCACTCTGGTATTACAATTTCGTATTCTCACTTCAAAACACTTATAAAACGATGCTTTTTTTTACTTTAATAATTACACAACTATTTTTCATACTTTGTTAACTCACTCTGGTATTACAATTTCGTATTCTCACTTCAAAACACTTATAAAACGATGCTTTTTTTTACTTTAATAATTACACAACTATTTTTCATACTTTGTTAACTCACTCTGGTATTACAATTTCGTATTCTCACTTCAAAACACTTATAAAACGATGCTTTTTTTTACTTTAATAATTACACAACTATTTTTCATACTTTGTTAACTCACTCTGGTATTACAATTTTGTATTCTCACTTCAAAACACTTATAAAACGATGCTTTTTTTTACTTTAATAATTACAACAACTATTTTTCATACTTTGTTAACTCACTCTGGTATTACAATTTCGTATTCTCACTTCAAAACACTTATAAAACGATGCTTTTTTTTACTTTAATAATTACACAACTATTTTTCATACTTTGTTAACTCACTCTGGTATTACAATTTCGTATTCTCACTTCAAAACACTTATAAAACGATGCTTTTTTTTACTTTAATAATTACACAACTATTTTTCATACTTTGTTAACTCACTCTGGTATTACAATTTCGTATTCTCACTTCAAAACACTTATAAAACGATGCTTTTTTTTACTTTAATAATTACACAACTATTTTTCATACTTTGTTAACTCACTCTGGTATTACAATTTTGTATTCTCACTTCAAAACACTTATAAAACGATGCTTTTTTTTACTTTAATAATTACACAACTATTTTTCATACTTTGTTAACTCACTCTGGTATTACAATTTCGTATTCTCACTTCAAAACACTTATAAAACGATGCTTTTTTTTACTTTAATAATTACACAACTATTTTTCATACTTTGTTAACTCACTCTGGTATTACAATTTCGTATTCTCACTTCAAAACACTTATAAAACGATGCTTTTTTTTACTTTAATAATTACACAACTATTTTTCATACTTTGTTAACTCACTCTGGTATTACAATTTCGTATTCTCACTTCAAAACACTTATAAAACGATGCTTTTTTTTACTTTAATAATTACACAACTATTTTTCATACTTTGTTAACTCACTCTGGTATTACAATTTCGTATTCTCACTTCAAAACACTTATAAAACGATGCTTTTTTTTACTTTAATAATTACACAACTATTTTTCATACTTTGTTAACTCACTCTGGTATTACAATTTCGTATTCTCACTTCAAAACACTTATAAAACGATGCTTTTTTTTACTTTAATAATTACACAACTATTTTTCATACTTTGTTAACTCACTCTGGTATTACAATTTTGTATTCTCACTTCAAAACACTTATAAAACGATGCTTTTTTTTACTTTAATAATTACACAACTATTTTTCATACTTTGTTAACTCACTCTGGTATTACAATTTCGTATTCTCACTTCAAAACACTTATAAAACGATGCTTTTTTTTACTTTAATAATTACACAACTATTTTTCATACTTTGTTAACTCACTCTGGTATTAAAATTTCGTATTCTCACTTCAAAACACTTATAAAACGATGCTTTTTTTTACTTTAATAATTACACAACTATTTTTCATACTTTGTTAACTCACTCTGGTATTACAATTTCGTATTCTCACTTCAAAACACTTATAAAACGATGCTTTTTTTTACTTTAATAATTACACAACTATTTTTCATACTTTGTTAACTCACTCTGGTATTACAATTTCGTATTCTCACTTCAAAACACTTATAAAACGATGCTTTTTTTTACTTTAATAATTACACAACTATTTTTCATACTTTGTTAACTCACTCTGGTATTACAATTTTGTATTCTCACTTCAAAACACTTATAAAACGATGCTTTTTTTTACTTTAATAATTACACAACTATTTTTCATACTTTGTTAACTCACTCTGGTATTACAATTTTGTATTCTCACTTCAAAACACTTATAAAACGATGCTTTTTTTTACTTTAATAATTACACAACTATTTTTCATACTTTGTTAACTCACTCTGGTATTACAATTTTGTATTCTCACTTCAAAACACTTATAAAACGATGCTTTTTTTTACTTTAATAATTACACAACTATTTTTCATACTTTGTTAACTCACTCTGGTATTACAATTTTGTATTCTCACTTCAAAACACTTATAAAACGATGCTTTTTTTTACTTTAATAATTACACAACTATTTTTCATACTTTGTTAACTCACTCTGGTATTACAATTTTGTATTCTCACTTCAAAACACTTATAAAACGATGCTTTTTTTTACTTTAATAATTACACAACTATTTTTCATACTTTGTCAACTCACTCTGGTATTACAATTTCGTATTCTCACTTCAAAACACTTATAAAACGATGCTTTTTTTTACTTTAATAATTACACAACTATTTTTCATACTTTGTTAACTCACTCTGGTATTACAATTTTGTATTCTCACTTCAAAACACTTATAAAACGATGCTTTTTTTTACTTTAATAATTACACAACTATTTTTCATACTTTGTTAACTCACTCTGGTATTACAATTTTGTATTCTCACTTCAAAACACTTATAAAACGATGCTTTTTTTTACTTTAATAATTACACAACTATTTTTCATACTTTGTTAACTCACTCTGGTATTACAATTTCGTATTCTCACTTCAAAACACTTATAAAACGATGCTTTTTTTTACTTTAATAATTACACAACTATTTTTCATACTTTGTTAACTCACTCTGGTATTACAATTTTGTATTCTCACTTCAAAACACTTATAAAACGATGCTTTTTTTTACTTTAATAATTACACAACTATTTTTCATACTTTGTTAACTCACTCTGGTATTACAATTTCGTATTCTCACTTCAAAACACTTATAAAACGATGCTTTTTTTTACTTTAATAATTACACAACTATTTTTCATACTTTGTTAACTCACTCTGGTATTACAATTTCGTATTCTCACTTCAAAACACTTATAAAACGATGCTTTTTTTTACTTTAATAATTACACAACTATTTTTCATACTTTGTAAACTCACTCTGGTATTACAATTTCGTATTCTCACTTCAAAACACTTATAAAACGATGCTTTTTTTTACTTTAATAATTACACAACTATTTTTCATACTTTGTCAACTCACTCTGGTATTACAATTTCGTATTCTCACTTCAAAACACTTATAAAACGATGCTTTTTTTTACTTTAATAATTACACAACTATTTTTCATACTTTGTTAACTCACTCTGGTATTACAATTTCGTATTCTCACTTCAAAACACTTATAAAACGATGCTTTTTTTTACTTTAATAATTACACAACTATTTTTCATACTTTGTTAACTCACTCTGGTATTACAATTTTGTATTCTCACTTCAAAACACTTATAAAACGATGCTTTTTTTTACTTTAATAATTACACAACTATTTTTCATACTTTGTTAACTCACTCTGGTATTACAATTTTGTATTCTCACTTCAAAACACTTATAAAACGATGCTTTTTTTTACTTTAATAATTACACAACTATTTTTCATACTTTGTTAACTCACTCTGGTATTACAATTTCGTATTCTCACTTCAAAACACTTATAAAACGATGCTTTTTTTTACTTTAATAATTACACAACTATTTTTCATACTTTGTCAACTCACTCTGGTATTACAATTTCGTATTCTCACTTCAAAACACTTATAAAACGATGCTTTTTTTTACTTTAATAATTACACAACTATTTTTCATACTTTGTTAACTCACTCTGGTATTACAATTTTGTATTCTCACTTCAAAACACTTATAAAACGATGCTTTTTTTTACTTTAATAATTACACAACTATTTTTCATACTTTGTTAACTCACTCTGGTATTACAATTTTGTATTCTCACTTCAAAACACTTATAAAACGATGCTTTTTTTTACTTTAATAATTACACAACTATTTTTCATACTTTGTCAACTCACTCTGGTATTACAATTTCGTATTCTCACTTCAAAACACTTATAAAACGATGCTTTTTTTTACTTTAATAATTACACAACTATTTTTCATACTTTGTTAACTCACTCTGGTATTACAATTTCGTATTCTCACTTCAAAACACTTATAAAACGATGCTTTTTTTTACTTTAATAATTACACAACTATTTTTCATACTTTGTTAACTCACTCTGGTATTACAATTTTGTATTCTCACTTCAAAACACTTATAAAACGATGCTTTTTTTTACTTTAATAATTACACAACTATTTTTCATACTTTGTTAACTCACTCTGGTATTACAATTTTGTATTCTCACTTCAAAACACTTATAAAACGATGCTTTTTTTTACTTTAATAATTACACAACTATTTTTCATACTTTGTTAACTCACTCTGGTATTACAATTTTGTATTCTCACTTCAAAACACTTATAAAACGATGCTTTTTTTTACTTTAATAATTACACAACTATTTTTCATACTTTGTCAACTCACTCTGGTATTACAATTTCGTATTCTCACTTCAAAACACTTATAAAACGATGCTTTTTTTTACTTTAATAATTACACAACTATTTTTCATACTTTGTTAACTCACTCTGGTATTACAATTTTGTATTCTCACTTCAAAACACTTATAAAACGATGCTTTTTTTTACTTTAATAATTACACAACTATTTTTCATACTTTGTTAACTCACTCTGGTATTACAATTTTGTATTCTCACTTCAAAACACTTATAAAACGATGCTTTTTTTTACTTTAATAATTACACAACTATTTTTCATACTTTGTTAACTCACTCTGGTATTACAATTTTGTATTCTCACTTCAAAACACTTATAAAACGATGCTTTTTTTTACTTTAATAATTACACAACTATTTTTCATACTTTGTCAACTCACTCTGGTATTACAATTTCGTATTCTCACTTCAAAACACTTATAAAACGATGCTTTTTTTTACTTTAATAATTACACAACTATTTTTCATACTTTGTCAACTCACTCTGGTATTACAATTTCGTATTCTCACTTCAAAACACTTATAAAACGATGCTTTTTTTTACTTTAATAATTACACAACTATTTTTCATACTTTGTTAACTCACTCTGGTATTACAATTTCGTATTCTCACTTCAAAACACTTATAAAACGATGCTTTTTTTTACTTTAATAATTACACAACTATTTTTCATACTTTGTTAACTCACTCTGGTATTACAATTTCGTATTCTCACTTCAAAACACTTATAAAACGATGCTTTTTTTTACTTTAATAATTACACAACTATTTTTCATACTTTGTTAACTCACTCTGGTATTACAATTTCGTATTCTCACTTCAAAACACTTATAAAACGATGCTTTTTTTTACTTTAATAATTACACAACTATTTTTCATACTTTGTTAACTCACTCTGGTATTACAATTTCGTATTCTCACTTCAAAACACTTATAAAACGATGCTTTTTTTTACTTTAATAATTACACAACTATTTTTCATACTTTGTTAACTCACTCTGGTATTACAATTTCGTATTCTCACTTCAAAACACTTATAAAACGATGCTTTTTTTTACTTTAATAATTACACAACTATTTTTCATACTTTGTTAACTCACTCTGGTATTACAATTTCGTATTCTCACTTCAAAACACTTATAAAACGATGCTTTTTTTTACTTTAATAATTACACAACTATTTTTCATACTTTGTTAACTCACTCTGGTATTACAATTTTGTATTCTCACTTCAAAACACTTATAAAACGATGCTTTTTTTTACTTTAATAATTACACAACTATTTTTCATACTTTGTTAACTCACTCTGGTATTACAATTTTGTATTCTCACTTCAAAACACTTATAAAACGATGCTTTTTTTTACTTTAATAATTACACAACTATTTTTCATACTTTGTTAACTCACTCTGGTATTACAATTTCGTATTCTCACTTCAAAACACTTATAAAACGATGCTTTTTTTTACTTTAATAATTACACAACTATTTTTCATACTTTGTTAACTCACTCTGGTATTACAATTTTGTATTCTCACTTCAAAACACTTATAAAACGATGCTTTTTTTTACTTTAATAATTACACAACTATTTTTCATACTTTGTTAACTCACTCTGGTATTACAATTTCGTATTCTCACTTCAAAACACTTATAAAACGATGCTTTTTTTTACTTTAATAATTACACAACTATTTTTCATACTTTGTTAACTCACTCTGGTATTACAATTTTGTATTCTCACTTCAAAACACTTATAAAACGATGCTTTTTTTTACTTTAATAATTACACAACTATTTTTCATACTTTGTTAACTCACTCTGGTATTACAATTTCGTATTCTCACTTCAAAACACTTATAAAACGATGCTTTTTTTTACTTTAATAATTACACAACTATTTTTCATACTTTGTTAACTCACTCTGGTATTACAATTTCGTATTCTCACTTCAAAACACTTATAAAACGATGCTTTTTTTTACTTTAATAATTACACAACTATTTTTCATACTTTGTTAACTCACTCTGGTATTACAATTTCGTATTCTCACTTCAAAACACTTATAAAACGATGCTTTTTTTTACTTTAATAATTACACAACTATTTTTCATACTTTGTTAACTCACTCTGGTATTACAATTTCGTATTCTCACTTCAAAACACTTATAAAACGATGCTTTTTTTTACTTTAATAATTACACAACTATTTTTCATACTTTGTCAACTCACTCTGGTATTACAATTTTGTATTCTCACTTCAAAACACTTATAAAACGATGCTTTTTTTTACTTTAATAATTACACAACTATTTTTCATACTTTGTCAACTCACTCTGGTATTACAATTTTGTATTCTCACTTCAAAACACTTATAAAACGATGCTTTTTTTTACTTTAATAATTACACAACTATTTTTCATACTTTGTTAACTCACTCTGGTATTACAATTTTGTATTCTCACTTCAAAACACTTATAAAACGATGCTTTTTTTTACTTTAATAATTACACAACTATTTTTCATACTTTGTTAACTCACTCTGGTATTACAATTTCGTATTCTCACTTCAAAACACTTATAAAACGATGCTTTTTTTTACTTTAATAATTACACAACTATTTTTCATACTTTGTCAACTCACTCTGGTATTACAATTTTGTATTCTCACTTCAAAACACTTATAAAACGATGCTTTTTTTTACTTTAATAATTACACAACTATTTTTCATACTTTGTTAACTCACTCTGGTATTACAATTTTGTATTCTCACTTCAAAACACTTATAAAACGATGCTTTTTTTTACTTTAATAATTACACAACTATTTTTCATACTTTGTTAACTCACTCTGGTATTACAATTTTGTATTCTCACTTCAAAACACTTATAAAACGATGCTTTTTTTTACTTTAATAATTACACAACTATTTTTCATACTTTGTTAACTCACTCTGGTATTACAATTTCGTATTCTCACTTCAAAACACTTATAAAACGATGCTTTTTTTTACTTTAATAATTACACAACTATTTTTCATACTTTGTCAACTCACTCTGGTATTACAATTTCGTATTCTCACTTCAAAACACTTATAAAACGATGCTTTTTTTTACTTTAATAATTACACAACTATTTTTCATACTTTGTTAACTCACTCTGGTATTACAATTTCGTATTCTCACTTCAAAACACTTATAAAACGATGCTTTTTTTTACTTTAATAATTACACAACTATTTTTCATACTTTGTTAACTCACTCTGGTATTACAATTTCGTATTCTCACTTCAAAACACTTATAAAACGATGCTTTTTTTTACTTTAATAATTACACAACTATTTTTCATACTTTGTTAACTCACTCTGGTATTACAATTTCGTATTCTCACTTCAAAACACTTATAAAACGATGCTTTTTTTTACTTTAATAATTACACAACTATTTTTCATACTTTGTTAACTCACTCTGGTATTACAATTTCGTATTCTCACTTCAAAACACTTATAAAACGATGCTTTTTTTTACTTTAATAATTACACAACTATTTTTCATACTTTGTTAACTCACTCTGGTATTACAATTTCGTATTCTCACTTCAAAACACTTATAAAACGATGCTTTTTTTTACTTTAATAATTACACAACTATTTTTCATACTTTGTCAACTCACTCTGGTATTACAATTTCGTATTCTCACTTCAAAACACTTATAAAACGATGCTTTTTTTTACTTTAATAATTACACAACTATTTTTCATACTTTGTTAACTCACTCTGGTATTACAATTTTGTATTCTCACTTCAAAACACTTATAAAACGATGCTTTTTTTTACTTTAATAATTACACAACTATTTTTCATACTTTGTTAACTCACTCTGGTATTACAATTTCGTATTCTCACTTCAAAACACTTATAAAACGATGCTTTTTTTTACTTTAATAATTACACAACTATTTTTCATACTTTGTCAACTCACTCTGGTATTACAATTTCGTATTCTCACTTCAAAACACTTATAAAACGATGCTTTTTTTTACTTTAATAATTACACAACTATTTTTCATACTTTGTTAACTCACTCTGGTATTACAATTTCGTATTCTCACTTCAAAACACTTATAAAACGATGCTTTTTTTTACTTTAATAATTACACAACTATTTTTCATACTTTGTTAACTCACTCTGGTATTACAATTTTGTATTCTCACTTCAAAACACTTATAAAACGATGCTTTTTTTTACTTTAATAATTACACAACTATTTTTCATACTTTGTTAACTCACTCTGGTATTACAATTTTGTATTCTCACTTCAAAACACTTATAAAACGATGCTTTTTTTTACTTTAATAATTACACAACTATTTTTCATACTTTGTTAACTCACTCTGGTATTACAATTTTGTATTCTCACTTCAAAACACTTATAAAACGATGCTTTTTTTTACTTTAATAATTACACAACTATTTTTCATACTTTGTTAACTCACTCTGGTATTACAATTTTGTATTCTCACTTCAAAACACTTATAAAACGATGCTTTTTTTTACTTTAATAATTACACAACTATTTTTCATACTTTGTCAACTCACTCTGGTATTACAATTTCGTATTCTCACTTCAAAACACTTATAAAACGATGCTTTTTTTTACTTTAATAATTACACAACTATTTTTCATACTTTGTTAACTCACTCTGGTATTACAATTTCGTATTCTCACTTCAAAACACTTATAAAACGATGCTTTTTTTTACTTTAATAATTACACAACTATTTTTCATACTTTGTTAACTCACTCTGGTATTACAATTTCGTATTCTCACTTCAAAACACTTATAAAACGATGCTTTTTTTTACTTTAATAATTACACAACTATTTTTCATACTTTGTTAACTCACTCTGGTATTACAATTTCGTATTCTCACTTCAAAACACTTATAAAACGATGCTTTTTTTTACTTTAATAATTACACAACTATTTTTCATACTTTGTTAACTCACTCTGGTATTACAATTTCGTATTCTCACTTCAAAACACTTATAAAACGATGCTTTTTTTTACTTTAATAATTACACAACTATTTTTCATACTTTGTTAACTCACTCTGGTATTACAATTTCGTATTCTCACTTCAAAACACTTATAAAACGATGCTTTTTTTTACTTTAATAATTACACAACTATTTTTCATACTTTGTTAACTCACTCTGGTATTACAATTTCGTATTCTCACTTCAAAACACTTATAAAACGATGCTTTTTTTTACTTTAATAATTACACAACTATTTTTCATACTTTGTCAACTCACTCTGGTATTACAATTTCGTATTCTCACTTCAAAACACTTATAAAACGATGCTTTTTTTTACTTTAATAATTACACAACTATTTTTCATACTTTGTTAACTCACTCTGGTATTACAATTTCGTATTCTCACTTCAAAACACTTATAAAACGATGCTTTTTTTTACTTTAATAATTACACAACTATTTTTCATACTTTGTTAACTCACTCTGGTATTACAATTTCGTATTCTCACTTCAAAACACTTATAAAACGATGCTTTTTTTTACTTTAATAATTACACAACTATTTTTCATACTTTGTTAACTCACTCTGGTATTACAATTTCGTATTCTCACTTCAAAACACTTATAAAACGATGCTTTTTTTTACTTTAATAATTACACAACTATTTTTCATACTTTGTTAACTCACTCTGGTATTACAATTTCGTATTCTCACTTCAAAACACTTATAAAACGATGCTTTTTTTTACTTTAATAATTACACAACTATTTTTCATACTTTGTTAACTCACTCTGGTATTACAATTTCGTATTCTCACTTCAAAACACTTATAAAACGATGCTTTTTTTACTTTAATAATTACACAACTATTTTTCATACTTTGTTAACTCACTCTGGTATTACAATTTCGTATTCTCACTTCAAAACACTTATAAAACGATGCTTTTTTTTACTTTAATAATTACACAACTATTTTTCATACTTTGTTAACTCACTCTGGTATTACAATTTCGTATTCTCACTTCAAAACACTTATAAAACGATGCTTTTTTTTACTTTAATAATTACACAACTATTTTTCATACTTTGTTAACTCACTCTGGTATTACAATTTCGTATTCTCACTTCAAAACACTTATAAAACGATGCTTTTTTTTACTTTAATAATTACACAACTATTTTTCATACTTTGTTAACTCACTCTGGTATTACAATTTCGTATTCTCACTTCAAAACACTTATAAAACGATGCTTTTTTTTACTTTAATAATTACACAACTATTTTTCATACTTTGTTAACTCACTCTGGTATTACAATTTCGTATTCTCACTTCAAAACACTTATAAAACGATGCTTTTTTTTACTTTAATAATTACACAACTATTTTTCATACTTTGTTAACTCACTCTGGTATTACAATTTCGTATTCTCACTTCAAAACACTTATAAAACGATGCTTTTTTTTACTTTAATAATTACACAACTATTTTTCATACTTTGTTAACTCACTCTGGTATTACAATTTCGTATTCTCACTTCAAAACACTTATAAAACGATGCTTTTTTTTACTTTAATAATTACACAACTATTTTTCATACTTTGTTAACTCACTCTGGTATTACAATTTCGTATTCTCACTTCAAAACACTTATAAAACGATGCTTTTTTTTACTTTAATAATTACACAACTATTTTTCATACTTTGTTAACTCACTCTGGTATTACAATTTCGTATTCTCACTTCAAAACACTTATAAAACGATGCTTTTTTTTACTTTAATAATTACACAACTATTTTTCATACTTTGTTAACTCACTCTGGTATTACAATTTCGTATTCTCACTTCAAAACACTTATAAAACGATGCTTTTTTTTACTTTAATAATTACACAACTATTTTTCATACTTTGTTAACTCACTCTGGTATTACAATTTCGTATTCTCACTTCAAAACACTTATAAAACGATGCTTTTTTTTACTTTAATAATTACACAACTATTTTTCATACTTTGTTAACTCACTCTGGTATTACAATTTCGTATTCTCACTTCAAAACACTTATAAAACGATGCTTTTTTTTACTTTAATAATTACACAACTATTTTTCATACTTTGTTAACTCACTCTGGTATTACAATTTCGTATTCTCACTTCAAAACACTTATAAAACGATGCTTTTTTTTACTTTAATAATTACACAACTATTTTTCATACTTTGTTAACTCACTCTGGTATTACAATTTCGTATTCTCACTTCAAAACACTTATAAAACGATGCTTTTTTTTACTTTAATAATTACACAACTATTTTTCATACTTTGTTAACTCACTCTGGTATTACAATTTCGTATTCTCACTTCAAAACACTTATAAAACGATGCTTTTTTTTACTTTAATAATTACACAACTATTTTTCATACTTTGTTAACTCACTCTGGTATTACAATTTCGTATTCTCACTTCAAAACACTTATAAAACGATGCTTTTTTTTACTTTAATAATTACACAACTATTTTTCATACTTTGTTAACTCACTCTGGTATTAAAATTTCGTATTCTCACTTCAAAACACTTATAAAACGATGCTTTTTTTTACTTTAATAATTACACAACTATTTTTCATACTTTGTTAACTCACTCTGGTATTACAATTTCGTATTCTCACTTCAAAACACTTATAAAACGATGCTTTTTTTTACTTTAATAATTACACAACTATTTTTCATACTTTGTTAACTCACTCTGGTATTACAATTTCGTATTCTCACTTCAAAACACTTATAAAACGATGCTTTTTTTTACTTTAATAATTACACAACTATTTTTCATACTTTGTTAACTCACTCTGGTATTAAAATTTCGTATTCTCACTTCAAAACACTTATAAAACGATGCTTTTTTTTACTTTAATAATTACACAACTATTTTTCATACTTTGTTAACTCACTCTGGTATTACAATTTCGTATTCTCACTTCAAAACACTTATAAAACGATGCTTTTTTTTACTTTAATAATTACACAACTATTTTTCATACTTTGTTAACTCACTCTGGTATTACAATTTCGTATTCTCACTTCAAAACACTTATAAAACGATGCTTTTTTTTACTTTAATAATTACACAACTATTTTTCATACTTTGTTAACTCACTCTGGTATTAAAATTTCGTATTCTCACTTCAAAACACTTATAAAACGATGCTTTTTTTTACTTTAATAATTACACAACTATTTTTCATACTTTGTTAACTCACTCTGGTATTACAATTTCGTATTCTCACTTCAAAACACTTATAAAACGATGCTTTTTTTTACTTTAATAATTACACAACTATTTTTCATACTTTGTTAACTCACTCTGGTATTACAATTTCGTATTCTCACTTCAAAACACTTATAAAACGATGCTTTTTTTTACTTTAATAATTACACAACTATTTTTCATACTTTGTTAACTCACTCTGGTATTACAATTTTGTATTCTCACTTCAAAACACTTATAAAACGATGCTTTTTTTTACTTTAATAATTACACAACTATTTTTCATACTTTGTTAACTCACTCTGGTATTACAATTTCGTATTCTCACTTCAAAACACTTATAAAACGATGCTTTTTTTTACTTTAATAATTACACAACTATTTTTCATACTTTGTTAACTCACTCTGGTATTACAATTTTGTATTCTCACTTCAAAACACTTATAAAACGATGCTTTTTTTTACTTTAATAATTACACAACTATTTTTCATACTTTGTTAACTCACTCTGGTATTACAATTTCGTATTCTCACTTCAAAACACTTATAAAACGATGCTTTTTTTTACTTTAATAATTACACAACTATTTTTCATACTTTGTCAACTCACTCTGGTATTACAATTTTGTATTCTCACTTCAAAACACTTATAAAACGATGCTTTTTTTTACTTTAATAATTACACAACTATTTTTCATACTTTGTTAACTCACTCTGGTATTACAATTTTGTATTCTCACTTCAAAACACTTATAAAACGATGCTTTTTTTTACTTTAATAATTACACAACTATTTTTCATACTTTGTTAACTCACTCTGGTATTACAATTTCGTATTCTCACTTCAAAACACTTATAAAACGATGCTTTTTTTTACTTTAATAATTACACAACTATTTTTCATACTTTGTTAACTCACTCTGGTATTACAATTTTGTATTCTCACTTCAAAACACTTATAAAACGATGCTTTTTTTTACTTTAATAATTACACAACTATTTTTCATACTTTGTTAACTCACTCTGGTATTACAATTTCGTATTCTCACTTCAAAACACTTATAAAACGATGCTTTTTTTTTACTTTAATAATTACACAACTATTTTTCATACTTTGTTAACTCACTCTGGTATTACAATTTTGTATTCTCACTTCAAAACACTTATAAAACGATGCTTTTTTTTACTTTAATAATTACACAACTATTTTTCATACTTTGTTAACTCACTCTGGTATTACAATTTTGTATTCTCACTTCAAAACACTTATAAAACGATGCTTTTTTTTACTTTAATAATTACACAACTATTTTTCATACTTTGTTAACTCACTCTGGTATTACAATTTCGTATTCTCACTTCAAAACACTTATAAAACGATGCTTTTTTTTACTTTAATAATTACACAACTATTTTTCATACTTTGTTAACTCACTCTGGTATTACAATTTTGTATTCTCACTTCAAAACACTTATAAAACGATGCTTTTTTTTACTTTAATAATTACACAACTATTTTTCATACTTTGTTAACTCACTCTGGTATTAAAATTTCGTATTCTCACTTCAAAACACTTATAAAACGATGCTTTTTTTTACTTTAATAATTACACAACTATTTTTCATACTTTGTTAACTCACTCTGGTATTACAATTTCGTATTCTCACTTCAAAACACTTATAAAACGATGCTTTTTTTTACTTTAATAATTACACAACTATTTTTCATACTTTGTTAACTCACTCTGGTATTACAATTTCGTATTCTCACTTCAAAACACTTATAAAACGATGCTTTTTTTTACTTTAATAATTACACAACTATTTTTCATACTTTGTTAACTCACTCTGGTATTACAATTTCGTATTCTCACTTCAAAACACTTATAAAACGATGCTTTTTTTTACTTTAATAATTACACAACTATTTTTCATACTTTGTTAACTCACTCTGGTATTACAATTTCGTATTCTCACTTCAAAACACTTATAAAACGATGCTTTTTTTTACTTTAATAATTACACAACTATTTTTCATACTTTGTTAACTCACTCTGGTATTACAATTTCGTATTCTCACTTCAAAACACTTATAAAACGATGCTTTTTTTTACTTTAATAATTACACAACTATTTTTCATACTTTGTTAACTCACTCTGGTATTACAATTTCGTATTCTCACTTCAAAACACTTATAAAACGATGCTTTTTTTTACTTTAATAATTACACAACTATTTTTCATACTTTGTTAACTCACTCTGGTATTACAATTTCGTATTCTCACTTCAAAACACTTATAAAACGATGCTTTTTTTACTTTAATAATTACACAACTATTTTTCATACTTTGTTTAACTCACTCTGGTATTACAATTTCGTATTCTCACTTCAAAACACTTATAAAACGATGCTTTTTTTTACTTTAATAATTACACAACTATTTTCATACTTTGTTAACTCACTCTGGTATTACAATTTCGTATTCTCACTTCAAAACACTTATAAAACGATGCTTTTTTTTACTTTAATTATTAAAGTAAAAAAAAGCATCGTTTTATAAGTGTTTTGAAGTGAGAATACGAAATTGTAATACCAGAGTGAGTTAACAAAGTATGAAAAATAGTTGTGTAATTATTAAAGTAAAAAAAAGCATCGTTTTATAAGTGTTTTGAAGTGAGAATACGAAATTGTAATACCAGAGTGAGTTAACAAAGTATGAAAAATAGTTGTGTAATTATTAAAGTAAAAAAAAGCATCGTTTTATAAGTGTTTTGAAGTGAGAATACGAAATTGTAATACCAGAGTGAGTTAACAAAGTATGAAAAATAGTTGTGTAATTATTAAAGTAAAAAAAAGCATCGTTTTATAAGTGTTTTGAAGTGAGAATACGAAATTGTAATACCAGAGTGAGTTAACAAAGTATGAAAAATAGTTGTGTAATTATTAAAGTAAAAAAAAGCATCGTTTTATAAGTGTTTTGAAGTGAGAATACGAAATTGTAATACCAGAGTGAGTTAACAAAGTATGAAAAATAGTTGTGTAATTATTAAAGTAAAAAAAAGCATCGTTTTTATAAGTGTTTTGAAGTGAGAATACGAAATTGTAATACCAGAGTGAGTTAACAAAGTATGAAAAATAGTTGTGTAATTATTAAAGTAAAAAAAAGCATCGTTTTATAAGTGTTTTGAAGTGAGAATACGAAATTGTAATACCAGAGTGAGTTAACAAAGTATGAAAAATAGTTGTGTAATTATTAAAGTAAAAAAAAGCATCGTTTTATAAGTGTTTTGAAGTGAGAATACGAAATTGTAATACCAGAGTGAGTTAACAAAGTATGAAAAATAGTTGTGTAATTATTAAAGTAAAAAAAAGCATCGTTTTATAAGTGTTTTGAAGTGAGAATACGAAATTGTAATACCAGAGTGAGTTAACAAAGTATGAAAAATAGTTGTGTAATTATTAAAGTAAAAAAAAGCATCGTTTTATAAGTGTTTTGAAGTGAGAATACGAAATTTTAATACCAGAGTGAGTTAACAAAGTATGAAAAATAGTTGTGTAATTATTAAAGTAAAAAAAAGCATCGTTTTATAAGTGTTTTGAAGTGAGAATACAAAATTGTAATACCAGAGTGAGTTAACAAAGTATGAAAAATAGTTGTGTAATTATTAAAGTAAAAAAAAGCATCGTTTTATAAGTGTTTTGAAGTGAGAATACGAAATTGTAATACCAGAGTGAGTTAACAAAGTATGAAAAATAGTTGTGTAATTATTAAAGTAAAAAAAAGCATCGTTTTATAAGTGTTTTTGAAGTGAGAATACAAAATTGTAATACCAGAGTGAGTTAACAAAGTATGAAAAATAGTTGTGTAATTATTAAAGTAAAAAAAAGCATCGTTTTATAAGTGTTTTGAAGTGAGAATACAAAATTGTAATACCAGAGTGAGTTAACAAAGTATGAAAAATAGTTGTGTAATTATTAAAGTAAAAAAAAGCATCGTTTTATAAGTGTTTTGAAGTGAGAATACGAAATTGTAATACCAGAGTGAGTTAACAAAGTATGAAAAATAGTTGTGTAATTATTAAAGTAAAAAAAAGCATCGTTTTATAAGTGTTTTTGAAGTGAGAATACAAAATTGTAATACCAGAGTGAGTTAACAAAGTATGAAAAATAGTTGTGTAATTATTAAAGTAAAAAAAAGCATCGTTTTATAAGTGTTTTGAAGTGAGAATACGAAATTGTAATACCAGAGTGAGTTAACAAAGTATGAAAAATAGTTGTGTAATTATTAAAGTAAAAAAAAGCATCGTTTTATAAGTGTTTTGAAGTGAGAATACAAAATTGTAATACCAGAGTGAGTTAACAAAGTATGAAAAATAGTTGTGTAATTATTAAAGTAAAAAAAAGCATCGTTTTATAAGTGTTTTGAAGTGAGAATACAAAATTGTAATACCAGAGTGAGTTGACAAAGTATGAAAAATAGTTGTGTAATTATTAAAGTAAAAAAAAGCATCGTTTTATAAGTGTTTTGAAGTGAGAATACGAAATTGTAATACCAGAGTGAGTTAACAAAGTATGAAAAATAGTTGTGTAATTATTAAAGTAAAAAAAAGCATCGTTTTTATAAGTGTTTTGAAGTGAGAATACAAAATTGTAATACCAGAGTGAGTTAACAAAGTATGAAAAATAGTTGTGTAATTATTAAAGTAAAAAAAAGCATCGTTTTATAAGTGTTTTGAAGTGAGAATACGAAATTGTAATACCAGAGTGAGTTAACAAAGTATGAAAAATAGTTGTGTAATTATTAAAGTAAAAAAAAGCATCGTTTTATAAGTGTTTTGAAGTGAGAATACAAAATTGTAATACCAGAGTGAGTTAACAAAGTATGAAAAATAGTTGTGTAATTATTAAAGTAAAAAAAAGCATCGTTTTATAAGTGTTTTGAAGTGAGAATACGAAATTGTAATACCAGAGTGAGTTAACAAAGTATGAAAAATAGTTGTGTAATTATTAAAGTAAAAAAAAGCATCGTTTTATAAGTGTTTTGAAGTGAGAATACGAAATTGTAATACCAGAGTGAGTTAACAAAGTATGAAAAATAGTTGTGTAATTATTAAAGTAAAAAAAAGCATCGTTTTATAAGTGTTTTGAAGTGAGAATACGAAATTTTAATACCAGAGTGAGTTAACAAAGTATGAAAAATAGTTGTGTAATTATTAAAGTAAAAAAAAGCATCGTTTTATAAGTGTTTTGAAGTGAGAATACGAAATTGTAATACCAGAGTGAGTTAACAAAGTATGAAAAATAGTTGTGTAATTATTAAAGTAAAAAAAAGCATCGTTTTATAAGTGGTTTTGAAGTGAGAATACGAAATTGTAATACCAGAGTGAGTTAACAAAGTATGAAAAATAGTTGTGTAATTATTAAAGTAAAAAAAAGCATCGTTTTATAAGTGTTTTGAAGTGAGAATACGAAATTTTAATACCAGAGTGAGTTAACAAAGTATGAAAAATAGTTGTGTAATTATTAAAGTAAAAAAAAGCATCGTTTTATAAGTGTTTTGAAGTGAGAATACGAAATTGTAATACCAGAGTGAGTTAACAAAGTATGAAAAATAGTTGTGTAATTATTAAAGTAAAAAAAAGCATCGTTTTATAAGTGTTTTGAAGTGAGAATACGAAATTGTAATACCAGAGTGAGTTAACAAAGTATGAAAAATAGTTGTGTAATTATTAAAGTAAAAAAAAGCATCGTTTTATAAGTGTTTTGAAGTGAGAATACGAAATTTTAATACCAGAGTGAGTTAACAAAGTATGAAAAATAGTTGTGTAATTATTAAAGTAAAAAAAAGCATCGTTTTATAAGTGTTTTGAAGTGAGAATACGAAATTGTAATACCAGAGTGAGTTAACAAAGTATGAAAAATAGTTGTGTAATTATTAAAGTAAAAAAAAGCATCGTTTTATAAGTGTTTTGAAGTGAGAATACGAAATTGTAATACCAGAGTGAGTTAACAAAGTATGAAAAATAGTTGTGTAATTATTAAAGTAAAAAAAAGCATCGTTTTATAAGTGTTTTGAAGTGAGAATACGAAATTGTAATACCAGAGTGAGTTAACAAAGTATGAAAAATAGTTGTGTAATTATTAAAGTAAAAAAAAGCATCGTTTTATAAGTGTTTTGAAGTGAGAATACGAAATTGTAATACCAGAGTGAGTTAACAAAGTATGAAAAATAGTTGTGTAATTATTAAAGTAAAAAAAAGCATCGTTTTATAAGTGTTTTGAAGTGAGAATACGAAATTGTAATACCAGAGTGAGTTAACAAAGTATGAAAAATAGTTGTGTAATTATTAAAGTAAAAAAAAGCATCGTTTTATAAGTGTTTTGAAGTGAGAATACGAAATTGTAATACCAGAGTGAGTTAACAAAGTATGAAAAATAGTTGTGTAATTATTAAAGTAAAAAAAAGCATCGTTTTATAAGTGTTTTGAAGTGAGAATACGAAATTGTAATACCAGAGTGAGTTAACAAAGTATGAAAAATAGTTGTGTAATTATTAAAGTAAAAAAAAGCATCGTTTTATAAGTGTTTTGAAGTGAGAATACGAAATTGTAATACCAGAGTGAGTTAACAAAGTATGAAAAATAGTTGTGTAATTATTAAAGTAAAAAAAAGCATCGTTTTATAAGTGTTTTGAAGTGAGAATACGAAATTGTAATACCAGAGTGAGTTAACAAAGTATGAAAAATAGTTGTGTAATTATTAAAGTAAAAAAAAGCATCGTTTTATAAGTGTTTTGAAGTGAGAATACGAAATTGTAATACCAGAGTGAGTTAACAAAGTATGAAAAATAGTTGTGTAATTATTAAAGTAAAAAAAAGCATCGTTTTATAAGTGTTTTGAAGTGAGAATACGAAATTGTAATACCAGAGTGAGTTAACAAAGTATGAAAAATAGTTGTGTAATTATTAAAGTAAAAAAAAGCATCGTTTTATAAGTGTTTTGAAGTGAGAATACGAAATTGTAATACCAGAGTGAGTTAACAAAGTATGAAAAATAGTTGTGTAATTATTAAAGTAAAAAAAAGCATCGTTTTATAAGTGTTTTGAAGTGAGAATACGAAATTGTAATACCAGAGTGAGTTAACAAAGTATGAAAAATAGTTGTGTAATTATTAAAGTAAAAAAAAGCATCGTTTATAAGTGTTTTGAAGTGAGAATACGAAATTGTAATACCAGAGTGAGTTAACAAAGTATGAAAAATAGTTGTGTAATTATTAAAGTAAAAAAAAGCATCGTTTTATAAGTGTTTTGAAGTGAGAATACGAAATTGTAATACCAGAGTGAGTTAACAAAGTATGAAAAATAGTTGTGTAATTATTAAAGTAAAAAAAAGCATCGTTTTATAAGTGTTTTGAAGTGAGAATACGAAATTGTAATACCAGAGTGAGTTAACAAAGTATGAAAAATAGTTGTGTAATTATTAAAGTAAAAAAAAGCATCGTTTTATAAGTGTTTTGAAGTGAGAATACGAAATTGTAATACCAGAGTGAGTTAACAAAGTATGAAAAATAGTTGTGTAATTATTAAAGTAAAAAAAAGCATCGTTTTATAAGTGTTTTGAAGTGAGAATACGAAATTGTAATACCAGAGTGAGTTAACAAAGTATGAAAAATAGTTTGTGTAATTATTAAAGTAAAAAAAAGCATCGTTTTATAAGTGTTTTGAAGTGAGAATACGAAATTGTAATACCAGAGTGAGTTAACAAAGTATGAAAAATAGTTGTGTAATTATTAAAGTAAAAAAAAGCATCGTTTTATAAGTGTTTTGAAGTGAGAATACGAAATTGTAATACCAGAGTGAGTTAACAAAGTATGAAAAATAGTTGTGTAATTATTAAAGTAAAAAAAAGCATCGTTTTATAAGTGTTTTGAAGTGAGAATACGAAATTGTAATACCAGAGTGAGTTAACAAAGTATGAAAAATAGTTGTGTAATTATTAAAGTAAAAAAAAGCATCGTTTTATAAGTGTTTTGAAGTGAGAATACGAAATTGTAATACCAGAGTGAGTTGACAAAGTATGAAAAATAGTTGTGTAATTATTAAAGTAAAAAAAAGCATCGTTTTATAAGTGTTTTTGAAGTGAGAATACGAAATTGTAATACCAGAGTGAGTTAACAAAGTATGAAAAATAGTTGTGTAATTATTAAAGTAAAAAAAAGCATCGTTTATAAGTGTTTTGAAGTGAGAATACGAAATTGTAATACCAGAGTGAGTTAACAAAGTATGAAAAATAGTTGTGTAATTATTAAAGTAAAAAAAAGCATCGTTTTATAAGTGTTTTGAAGTGAGAATACGAAATTGTAATACCAGAGTGAGTTAACAAAGTATGAAAAATAGTTGTGTAATTATTAAAGTAAAAAAAAGCATCGTTTTATAAGTGTTTTGAAGTGAGAATACGAAATTGTAATACCAGAGTGAGTTAACAAAGTATGAAAAATAGTTGTGTAATTATTAAAGTAAAAAAAAGCATCGTTTTATAAGTGTTTTGAAGTGAGAATACGAAATTGTAATACCAGAGTGAGTTAACAAAGTATGAAAAATAGTTGTGTAATTATTAAAGTAAAAAAAAGCATCGTTTTATAAGTGTTTTGAAGTGAGAATACGAAATTGTAATACCAGAGTGAGTTAACAAAGTATGAAAAATAGTTGTGTAATTATTAAAGTAAAAAAAAGCATCGTTTTATAAGTGTTTTGAAGTGAGAATACGAAATTGTAATACCAGAGTGAGTTGACAAAGTATGAAAAATAGTTTGTGTAATTATTAAAGTAAAAAAAAGCATCGTTTTATAAGTGTTTTGAAGTGAGAATACGAAATTGTAATACCAGAGTGAGTTAACAAAGTATGAAAAATAGTTGTGTAATTATTAAAGTAAAAAAAAGCATCGTTTTATAAGTGTTTTGAAGTGAGAATACGAAATTGTAATACCAGAGTGAGTTAACAAAGTATGAAAAATAGTTGTGTAATTATTAAAGTAAAAAAAAGCATCGTTTTATAAGTGTTTTGAAGTGAGAATACGAAATTGTAATACCAGAGTGAGTTAACAAAGTATGAAAAATAGTTGTGTAATTATTAAAGTAAAAAAAAGCATCGTTTTATAAGTGTTTTGAAGTGAGAATACGAAATTGTAATACCAGAGTGAGTTAACAAAGTATGAAAAATAGTTGTGTAATTATTAAAGTAAAAAAAAGCATCGTTTTATAAGTGTTTTGAAGTGAGAATACGAAATTGTAATACCAGAGTGAGTTAACAAAGTATGAAAAATAGTTGTGTAATTATTAAAGTAAAAAAAAGCATCGTTTTATAAGTGTTTTGAAGTGAGAATACGAAATTGTAATACCAGAGTGAGTTAACAAAGTATGAAAAATAGTTGTGTAATTATTAAAGTAAAAAAAAGCATCGTTTTATAAGTGTTTTGAAGTGAGAATACGAAATTGTAATACCAGAGTGAGTTAACAAAGTATGAAAAATAGTTGTGTAATTATTAAAGTAAAAAAAAGCATCGTTTTATAAGTGTTTTGAAGTGAGAATACGAAATTGTAATACCAGAGTGAGTTAACAAAGTATGAAAAATAGTTGTGTAATTATTAAAGTAAAAAAAAAGCATCGTTTTATAAGTGTTTTGAAGTGAGAATACGAAATTGTAATACCAGAGTGAGTTAACAAAGTATGAAAAATAGTTGTGTAATTATTAAAGTAAAAAAAAGCATCGTTTTATAAGTGTTTTGAAGTGAGAATACGAAATTGTAATACCAGAGTGAGTTAACAAAGTATGAAAAATAGTTGTGTAATTATTAAAGTAAAAAAAAGCATCGTTTTATAAGTGTTTTGAAGTGAGAATACGAAATTGTAATACCAGAGTGAGTTAACAAAGTATGAAAAATAGTTGTGTAATTATTAAAGTAAAAAAAAGCATCGTTTTATAAGTGTTTTGAAGTGAGAATACGAAATTGTAATACCAGAGTGAGTTAACAAAGTATGAAAAATAGTTGTGTAATTATTAAAGTAAAAAAAAGCATCGTTTTATAAGTGTTTTGAAGTGAGAATACGAAATTGTAATACCAGAGTGAGTTAACAAAGTATGAAAAATAGTTGTGAATTATTAAAGTAAAAAAAAAGCATCGTTTTATAAGTGTTTTGAAGTGAGAATACGAAATTGTAATACCAGAGTGAGTTAACAAAGTATGAAAAATAGTTGTGTAATTATTAAAGTAAAAAAAAAGCATCGTTTTATAAGTGTTTTGAAGTGAGAATACGAAATTGTAATACCAGAGTGAGTTAACAAAGTATGAAAAATAGTTGTGTAATTATTAAAGTAAAAAAAAGCATCGTTTTATAAGTGTTTTGAAGTGAGAATACGAAATTGTAATACCAGAGTGAGTTAACAAAGTATGAAAAATAGTTGTGTAATTATTAAAGTAAAAAAAAGCATCGTTTTATAAGTGTTTTGAAGTGAGAATACGAAATTGTAATACCAGAGTGAGTTAACAAAGTATGAAAAATAGTTGTGTAATTATTAAAGTAAAAAAAAAGCATCGTTTTATAAGTGTTTTGAAGTGAGAATACAAAATTGTAATACCAGAGTGAGTTAACAAAGTATGAAAAATAGTTGTGTAATTATTAAAGTAAAAAAAAGCATCGTTTTATAAGTGTTTTGAAGTGAGAATACAAAATTGTAATACCAGAGTGAGTTAACAAAGTATGAAAAATAGTTGTGTAATTATTAAAGTAAAAAAAAGCATCGTTTTATAAGTGTTTTGAAGTGAGAATACGAAATTGTAATACCAGAGTGAGTTAACAAAGTATGAAAAATAGTTGTGTAATTATTAAAGTAAAAAAAAAGCATCGTTTTATAAGTGTTTTGAAGTGAGAATACAAAATTGTAATACCAGAGTGAGTTAACAAAGTATGAAAAATAGTTGTGTAATTATTAAAGTAAAAAAAAGCATCGTTTTATAAGTGTTTTGAAGTGAGAATACAAAATTGTAATACCAGAGTGAGTTAACAAAGTATGAAAAATAGTTGTGTAATTATTAAAGTAAAAAAAAGCATCGTTTTATAAGTGTTTTGAAGTGAGAATACAAATTGTAATACCAGAGTGAGTTAACAAAGTATGAAAAATAGTTGTGTAATTATTAAAGTAAAAAAAAGCATCGTTTTATAAGTGTTTTGAAGTGAGAATACGAAATTGTAATACCAGAGTGAGTTAACAAAGTATGAAAAATAGTTGTGTAATTATTAAAGTAAAAAAAAGCATCGTTTTATAAGTGTTTTGAAGTGAGAATACGAAATTGTAATACCAGAGTGAGTTAACAAAGTATGAAAAATAGTTGTGTAATTATTAAAGTAAAAAAAAGCATCGTTTTATAAGTGTTTTGAAGTGAGAATACGAAATTGTAATACCAGAGTGAGTTAACAAAGTATGAAAAATAGTTGTGTAATTATTAAAGTAAAAAAAAGCATCGTTTTATAAGTGTTTTGAAGTGAGAATACAAAATTGTAATACCAGAGTGAGTTAACAAAGTATGAAAAATAGTTGTGTAATTATTAAAGTAAAAAAAAGCATCGTTTTATAAGTGTTTTGAAGTGAGAATACAAAATTGTAATACCAGAGTGAGTTAACAAAGTATGAAAAATAGTTGTGTAATTATTAAAGTAAAAAAAAGCATCGTTTTATAAGTGTTTTGAAGTGAGAATACAAAATTGTAATACCAGAGTGAGTTAACAAAGTATGAAAAATAGTTGTGTAATTATTAAAGTAAAAAAAAGCATCGTTTTATAAGTGTTTTGAAGTGAGAATACGAAATTGTAATACCAGAGTGAGTTAACAAAGTATGAAAAATAGTTGTGTAATTATTAAAGTAAAAAAAAGCATCGTTTTATAAGTGTTTTGAAGTGAGAATACAAAATTGTAATACCAGAGTGAGTTAACAAAGTATGAAAAATAGTTGTGTAATTATTAAAGTAAAAAAAAGCATCGTTTTATAAGTGTTTTGAAGTGAGAATACAAAATTGTAATACCAGAGTGAGTTAACAAAGTATGAAAAATAGTTGTGTAATTATTAAAGTAAAAAAAAGCATCGTTTTATAAGTGTTTTGAAGTGAGAATACGAAATTGTAATACCAGAGTGAGTTAACAAAGTATGAAAAATAGTTGTGTAATTATTAAAGTAAAAAAAAGCATCGTTTTATAAGTGTTTTGAAGTGAGAATACAAAATTGTAATACCAGAGTGAGTTAACAAAGTATGAAAAATAGTTGTGTAATTATTAAAGTAAAAAAAAGCATCGTTTTATAAGTGTTTTGAAGTGAGAATACGAAATTGTAATACCAGAGTGAGTTAACAAAGTATGAAAAATAGTTGTGTAATTATTAAAGTAAAAAAAAGCATCGTTTTATAAGTGTTTTGAAGTGAGAATACGAAATTGTAATACCAGAGTGAGTTAACAAAGTATGAAAAATAGTTGTGTAATTATTAAAGTAAAAAAAAGCATCGTTTTATAAGTGTTTTGAAGTGAGAATACAAAATTGTAATACCAGAGTGAGTTAACAAAGTATGAAAAATAGTTGTGTAATTATTAAAGTAAAAAAAAGCATCGTTTTATAAGTGTTTTGAAGTGAGAATACGAAATTGTAATACCAGAGTGAGTTAACAAAGTATGAAAAATAGTTGTGTAATTATTAAAGTAAAAAAAAGCATCGTTTTATAAGTGTTTTGAAGTGAGAATACGAAATTGTAATACCAGAGTGAGTTAACAAAGTATGAAAAATAGTTGTGTAATTATTAAAGTAAAAAAAAGCATCGTTTTATAAGTGTTTTGAAGTGAGAATACAAAATTGTAATACCAGAGTGAGTTAACAAAGTATGAAAAATAGTTGTGTAATTATTAAAGTAAAAAAAAGCATCGTTTTATAAGTGTTTTGAAGTGAGAATACAAAATTGTAATACCAGAGTGAGTTAACAAAGTATGAAAAATAGTTGTGTAATTATTAAAGTAAAAAAAAGCATCGTTTTATAAGTGTTTTGAAGTGAGAATACAAAATTGTAATACCAGAGTGAGTTAACAAAGTATGAAAAATAGTTGTGTAATTATTAAAGTAAAAAAAAGCATCGTTTTATAAGTGTTTTGAAGTGAGAATACAAAATTGTAATACCAGAGTGAGTTAACAAAGTATGAAAAATAGTTGTGTAATTATTAAAGTAAAAAAAAGCATCGTTTTATAAGTGTTTTGAAGTGAGAATACGAAATTGTAATACCAGAGTGAGTTAACAAAGTATGAAAAATAGTTGTTGTGTAATTATTAAAGTAAAAAAAAGCATCGTTTTATAAGTGTTTTGAGTGAGAATACGAAATTGTAATACCAGAGTGAGTTAACAAAGTATGAAAAATAGTTGTGTAATTATTAAAGTAAAAAAAAGCATCGTTTTATAAGTGTTTTGAAGTGAGAATACAAATTGTAATACCAGAGTGAGTTAACAAAGTATGAAAAATAGTTGTGTAATTATTAAAGTAAAAAAAAGCATCGTTTTATAAGTGTTTTGAAGTGAGAATACAAAATTGTAATACCAGAGTGAGTTAACAAAGTATGAAAAATAGTTGTGTAATTATTAAAGTAAAAAAAAGCATCGTTTTATAAGTGTTTTGAAGTGAGAATACGAAATTGTAATACCAGAGTGAGTTAACAAAGTATGAAAAATAGTTGTGTAATTATTAAAGTAAAAAAAAGCATCGTTTTATAAGTGTTTTGAAGTGAGAATACGAAATTGTAATACCAGAGTGAGTTAACAAAGTATGAAAAATAGTTGTGTAATTATTAAAGTAAAAAAAAGCATCGTTTTATAAGTGTTTTGAAGTGAGAATACGAAATTGTAATACCAGAGTGAGTTAACAAAGTATGAAAAATAGTTGTGTAATTATTAAAGTACAAAAAAGCATCGTTTTATAAGTGTTTTGAAGTGAGAATACGAAATTGTAATACCAGAGTGAGTTAACAAAGTATGAAAAATAGTTGTGTAATTATTAAAGTAAAAAAAAGCATCGTTTTATAAGTGTTTTGAAGTGAGAATACGAAATTGTAATACCAGAGTGAGTTAACAAAGTATGAAAAATAGTTGTGTAATTATTAAAGTAAAAAAAAGCATCGTTTTATAAGTGTTTTGAAGTGAGAATACGAAATTGTAATACCAGAGTGAGTTAACAAAGTATGAAAAATAGTTGTGTAATTATTAAAGTAAAAAAAAGCATCGTTTTATAAGTGTTTTGAAGTGAGAATACGAAATTGTAATACCAGAGTGAGTTAACAAAGTATGAAAAATAGTTGTGTAATTATTAAAGTAAAAAAAAGCATCGTTTTATAAGTGTTTTGAAGTGAGAATACGAAATTGTAATACCAGAGTGAGTTAACAAAGTATGAAAAATAGTTGTGTAATTATTAAAGTAAAAAAAAGCATCGTTTTATAAGTGTTTTGAAGTGAGAATACGAAATTGTAATACCAGAGTGAGTTAACAAAGTATGAAAAATAGTTGTGTAATTATTAAAGTAAAAAAAAGCATCGTTTTATAAGTGTTTTGAAGTGAGAATACGAAATTGTAATACCAGAGTGAGTTAACAAAGTATGAAAAATAGTTGTGTAATTATTAAAGTAAAAAAAAGCATCGTTTTATAAGTGTTTTGAAGTGAGAATACGAAATTGTAATACCAGAGTGAGTTAACAAAGTATGAAAAATAGTTGTGTAATTATTAAAGTAAAAAAAAGCATCGTTTTATAAGTGTTTTGAAGTGAGAATACGAAATTTTAATACCAGAGTGAGTTAACAAAGTATGAAAAATAGTTGTGTAATTATTAAAGTAAAAAAAAGCATCGTTTTATAAGTGTTTTGAAGTGAGAATACGAAATTGTAATACCAGAGTGAGTTAACAAAGTATGAAAAATAGTTGTGTAATTATTAAAGTAAAAAAAAGCATCGTTTTATAAGTGTTTTGAAGTGAGAATACGAAATTGTAATACCAGAGTGAGTTAACAAAGTATGAAAAATAGTTGTGTAATTATTAAAGTAAAAAAAAGCATCGTTTTATAAGTGTTTTGAAGTGAGAATACGAAATTGTAATACCAGAGTGAGTTAACAAAGTATGAAAAATAGTTGTGTAATTATTAAAGTAAAAAAAAGCATCGTTTTATAAGTGTTTTGAAGTGAGAATACGAAATTGTAATACCAGAGTGAGTTAACAAAGTATGAAAAATAGTTGTGTAATTATTAAAGTAAAAAAAAGCATCGTTTTATAAGTGTTTTGAAGTGAGAATACAAAATTGTAATACCAGAGTGAGTTAACAAAGTATGAAAAATAGTTGTGTAATTATTAAAGTAAAAAAAAGCATCGTTTTATAAGTGTTTTGAAGTGAGAATACAAAATTGTAATACCAGAGTGAGTTAACAAAGTATGAAAAATAGTTGTGTAATTATTAAAGTAAAAAAAAGCATCGTTTTATAAGTGTTTTGAAGTGAGAATACGAAATTTTAATACCAGAGTGAGTTAACAAAGTATGAAAAATAGTTGTGTAATTATTAAAGTAAAAAAAAGCATCGTTTTATAAGTGTTTTGAAGTGAGAATACGAAATTGTAATACCAGAGTGAGTTAACAAAGTATGAAAAATAGTTGTGTAATTATTAAAGTAAAAAAAAGCATCGTTTTATAAGTGTTTTGAAGTGAGAATACGAAATTGTAATACCAGAGTGAGTTAACAAAGTATGAAAAATAGTTGTGTAATTATTAAAGTAAAAAAAAGCATCGTTTTATAAGTGTTTTGAAGTGAGAATACGAAATTGTAATACCAGAGTGAGTTAACAAAGTATGAAAAATAGTTGTGTAATTATTAAAGTAAAAAAAAGCATCGTTTTATAAGTGTTTTGAAGTGAGAATACGAAATTGTAATACCAGAGTGAGTTAACAAAGTATGAAAAATAGTTGTGTAATTATTAAAGTAAAAAAAAGCATCGTTTTATAAGTGTTTTGAAGTGAGAATACGAAATTGTAATACCAGAGTGAGTTAACAAAGTATGAAAAATAGTTGTGTAATTATTAAAGTAAAAAAAAGCATCGTTTTATAAGTGTTTTGAAGTGAGAATACGAAATTGTAATACCAGAGTGAGTTAACAAAGTATGAAAAATAGTTGTGTAATTATTAAAGTAAAAAAAAGCATCGTTTTATAAGTGTTTTGAAGTGAGAATACGAAATTGTAATACCAGAGTGAGTTAACAAAGTATGAAAAATAGTTGTGTAATTATTAAAGTAAAAAAAAGCATCGTTTTATAAGTGTTTTGAAGTGAGAATACGAAATTGTAATACCAGAGTGAGTTAACAAAGTATGAAAAATAGTTGTGTAATTATTAAAGTAAAAAAAAGCATCGTTTTATAAGTGTTTTGAAGTGAGAATACGAAATTGTAATACCAGAGTGAGTTAACAAAGTATGAAAAATAGTTGTGTAATTATTAAAGTAAAAAAAAAGCATCGTTTTATAAGTGTTTTGAAGTGAGAATACGAAATTGTAATACCAGAGTGAGTTAACAAAGTATGAAAAATAGTTGTGTAATTATTAAAGTAAAAAAAAGCATCGTTTTATAAGTGTTTTGAAGTGAGAATACGAAATTTTAATACCAGAGTGAGTTAACAAAGTATGAAAAATAGTTGTGTAATTATTAAAGTAAAAAAAGCATCGTTTTATAAGTGTTTTGAAGTGAGAATACGAAATTGTAATACCAGAGTGAGTTAACAAAGTATGAAAAATAGTTGTGTAATTATTAAAGTAAAAAAAAGCATCGTTTTATAAGTGTTTTGAAGTGAGAATACGAAATTGTAATACCAGAGTGAGTTAACAAAGTATGAAAAATAGTTGTGTAATTATTAAAGTAAAAAAAAGCATCGTTTTATAAGTGTTTTGAAGTGAGAATACGAAATTGTAATACCAGAGTGAGTTAACAAAGTATGAAAAATAGTTGTGTAATTATTAAAGTAAAAAAAGCATCGTTTTATAAGTGTTTTGAAGTGAGAATACGAAATTTTAATACCAGAGTGAGTTAACAAAGTATGAAAAATAGTTGTGTAATTATTAAAGTAAAAAAAAGCATCGTTTTATAAGTGTTTTGAAGTGAGAATACGAAATTTTAATACCAGAGTGAGTTAACAAAGTATGAAAAATAGTTGTGTAATTATTAAAGTAAAAAAAAGCATCGTTTTATAAGTGTTTTGAAGTGAGAATACGAAATTGTAATACCAGAGTGAGTTAACAAAGTATGAAAAATAGTTGTGTAATTATTAAAGTAAAAAAAAGCATCGTTTTATAAGTGTTTTGAAGTGAGAATACGAAATTTTAATACCAGAGTGAGTTAACAAAGTATGAAAAATAGTTGTGTAATTATTAAAGTAAAAAAAAGCATCGTTTTATAAGTGTTTTGAAGTGAGAATACGAAATTGTAATACCAGAGTGAGTTAACAAAGTATGAAAAATAGTTGTGTAATTATTAAGTAAAAAAAAGCATCGTTTTATAAGTGTTTTGAAGTGAGAATACGAAATTGTAATACCAGAGTGAGTTAACAAAGTATGAAAAATAGTTGTGTAATTATTAAAGTAAAAAAAAGCATCGTTTTATAAGTGTTTTGAAGTGAGAATACGAAATTGTAATACCAGAGTGAGTTAACAAAGTATGAAAAATAGTTGTGTAATTATTAAAGTAAAAAAAAGCATCGTTTTATAAGTGTTTTGAAGTGAGAATACGAAATTTAATACCAGAGTGAGTTAACAAAGTATGAAAAATAGTTGTGTAATTATTAAAGTAAAAAAAAGCATCGTTTTATAAGTGTTTTGAAGTGAGAATACGAAATTGTAATACCAGAGTGAGTTAACAAAGTATGAAAAATAGTTGTGTAATTATTAAAGTAAAAAAAAGCATCGTTTTATAAGTGTTTTGAAGTGAGAATACGAAATTGTAATACCAGAGTGAGTAACAAAGTATGAAAAATAGTTGTGTAATTATTAAAGTAAAAAAAAGCATCGTTTATAAGTGTTTTGAAGTGAGAATACGAAATTGTAATACCAGAGTGAGTTAACAAAGTATGAAAAATAGTTGTGTAATTATTAAAGTAAAAAAAAGCATCGTTTTATAAGTGTTTTGAAGTGAGAATACGAAATTTTAATACCAGAGTGAGTTAACAAAGTATGAAAAATAGTTGTGTAATTATTAAAGTAAAAAAAAGCATCGTTTTATAAGTGTTTTGAAGTGAGAATACGAAATTTTAATACCAGAGTGAGTTAACAAAGTATGAAAAATAGTTGTGTAATTATTAAAGTAAAAAAAAGCATCGTTTTATAAGTGTTTTGAAGTGAGAATACGAAATTGTAATACCAGAGTGAGTTAACAAAGTATGAAAAATAGTTGTGTAATTATTAAAGTAAAAAAAAGCATCGTTTTATAAGTGTTTTGAAGTGAGAATACGAAATTGTAATACCAGAGTGAGTTAACAAAGTATGAAAAATAGTTGTGTAATTATTAAAGTAAAAAAAAGCATCGTTTTATAAGTGTTTTGAAGTGAGAATACGAAATTGTAATACCAGAGTGAGTTAACAAAGTATGAAAAATAGTTGTGTAATTATTAAAGTAAAAAAAAGCATCGTTTTATAAGTGTTTTGAAGTGAGAATACGAAATTGTAATACCAGAGTGAGTTAACAAAGTATGAAAAATAGTTGTGTAATTATTAAAGTAAAAAAAAGCATCGTTTTATAAGTGTTTTGAAGTGAGAATACGAAATTGTAATACCAGAGTGAGTTAACAAAGTATGAAAAATAGTTGTGTAATTATTAAAGTAAAAAAAAGCATCGTTTTATAAGTGTTTTGAAGTGAGAATACGAAATTTTAATACCAGAGTGAGTTAACAAAGTATGAAAAATAGTTGTGTAATTATTAAAGTAAAAAAAAGCATCGTTTTATAAGTGTTTTGAAGTGAGAATACGAAATTGTAATACCAGAGTGAGTTAACAAAGTATGAAAAATAGTTGTGTAATTATTAAAGTAAAAAAAAGCATCGTTTTATAAGTGTTTTGAAGTGAGAATACGAAATTGTAATACCAGAGTGAGTTAACAAAGTATGAAAAATAGTTGTGTAATTATTAAAGTAAAAAAAAGCATCGTTTTATAAGTGTTTTGAAGTGAGAATACGAAATTGTAATACCAGAGTGAGTTAACAAAGTATGAAAAATAGTTGTGTAATTATTAAAGTAAAAAAAAGCATCGTTTTATAAGTGTTTTGAAGTGAGAATACGAAATTGTAATACCAGAGTGAGTTAACAAAGTATGAAAAATAGTTGTGTAATTATTAAAGTAAAAAAAAGCATCGTTTTATAAGTGTTTTGAAGTGAGAATACGAAATTGTAATACCAGAGTGAGTTAACAAAGTATGAAAAATAGTTGTGTAATTATTAAAGTAAAAAAAAGCATCGTTTTATAAGTGTTTTGAAGTGAGAATACGAAATTTTAATACCAGAGTGAGTTAACAAAGTATGAAAAATAGTTGTGTAATTATTAAAGTAAAAAAAAGCATCGTTTTATAAGTGTTTTGAAGTGAGAATACGAAATTGTAATACCAGAGTGAGTTAACAAAGTATGAAAAATAGTTGTGTAATTATTAAAGTAAAAAAAAGCATCGTTTTATAAGTGTTTTGAAGTGAGAATACGAAATTGTAATACCAGAGTGAGTTAACAAAGTATGAAAAATAGTTGTGTAATTATTAAAGTAAAAAAAAGCATCGTTTTATAAGTGTTTTGAAGTGAGAATACGAAATTGTAATACCAGAGTGAGTTAACAAAGTATGAAAAATAGTTGTGTAATTATTAAAGTAAAAAAAAGCATCGTTTTATAAGTGTTTTGAAGTGAGAATACGAAATTGTAATACCAGAGTGAGTTAACAAAGTATGAAAAATAGTTGTGTAATTATTAAAGTAAAAAAAAAGCATCGTTTTATAAGTGTTTTGAAGTGAGAATACGAAATTTTAATACCAGAGTGAGTTAACAAAGTATGAAAAATAGTTGTGTAATTATTAAAGTAAAAAAAAGCATCGTTTTATAAGTGTTTTGAAGTGAGAATACGAAATTGTAATACCAGAGTGAGTTAACAAAGTATGAAAAATAGTTGTGTAATTATTAAAGTAAAAAAAAGCATCGTTTTATAAGTGTTTTGAAGTGAGAATACGAAATTGTAATACCAGAGTGAGTTAACAAAGTATGAAAAATAGTTGTGTAATTATTAAAGTAAAAAAAAGCATCGTTTTATAAGTGTTTTGAAGTGAGAATACGAAATTGTAATACCAGAGTGAGTTAACAAAGTATGAAAAATAGTTGTGTAATTATTAAAGTAAAAAAAAGCATCGTTTTATAAGTGTTTTGAAGTGAGAATACGAAATTGTAATACCAGAGTGAGTTAACAAAGTATGAAAAATAGTTGTGTAATTATTAAAGTAAAAAAAAGCATCGTTTTATAAGTGTTTTGAAGTGAGAATACGAAATTTTAATACCAGAGTGAGTTAACAAAGTATGAAAAATAGTTGTGTAATTATTAAAGTAAAAAAAAGCATCGTTTTATAAGTGTTTTGAAGTGAGAATACGAAATTGTAATACCAGAGTGAGTTAACAAAGTATGAAAAATAGTTGTGTAATTATTAAAGTAAAAAAAAGCATCGTTTTATAAGTGTTTTGAAGTGAGAATACGAAATTGTAATACCAGAGTGAGTTAACAAAGTATGAAAAATAGTTGTGTAATTATTAAAGTAAAAAAAAGCATCGTTTTATAAGTGTTTTGAAGTGAGAATACGAAATTGTAATACCAGAGTGAGTTAACAAAGTATGAAAAATAGTTGTGTAATTATTAAAGTAAAAAAAAGCATCGTTTTATAAGTGTTTTGAAGTGAGAATACGAAATTGTAATACCAGAGTGAGTTAACAAAGTATGAAAAATAGTTGTGTAATTATTAAAGTAAAAAAAAGCATCGTTTTATAAGTGTTTTGAAGTGAGAATACGAAATTGTAATACCAGAGTGAGTTAACAAAGTATGAAAAATAGTTGTGTAATTATTAAAGTAAAAAAAAGCATCGTTTTATAAGTGTTTTGAAGTGAGAATACGAAATTGTAATACCAGAGTGAGTTAACAAAGTATGAAAAATAGTTGTGTAATTATTAAAGTAAAAAAAAGCATCGTTTTATAAGTGTTTTGAAGTGAGAATACGAAATTGTAATACCAGAGTGAGTTAACAAAGTATGAAAAATAGTTGTGTAATTATTAAAGTAAAAAAAAGCATCGTTTTATAAGTGTTTTGAAGTGAGAATACGAAATTGTAATACCAGAGTGAGTTAACAAAGTATGAAAAATAGTTGTGTAATTATTAAAGTAAAAAAAAGCATCGTTTTATAAGTGTTTTGAAGTGAGAATACGAAATTGTAATACCAGAGTGAGTTAACAAAGTATGAAAAATAGTTGTGTAATTATTAAAGTAAAAAAAAGCATCGTTTTATAAGTGTTTTGAAGTGAGAATACGAAATTGTAATACCAGAGTGAGTTAACAAAGTATGAAAAATAGTTGTGTAATTATTAAAGTAAAAAAAAGCATCGTTTTATAAGTGTTTTGAAGTGAGAATACGAAATTGTAATACCAGAGTGAGTTAACAAAGTATGAAAAATAGTTGTGTAATTATTAAAGTAAAAAAAAGCATCGTTTTATAAGTGTTTTGAAGTGAGAATACGAAATTGTAATACCAGAGTGAGTTAACAAAGTATGAAAAATAGTTGTGTAATTATTAAAGTAAAAAAAAGCATCGTTTTATAAGTGTTTTGAAGTGAGAATACGAAATTTTAATACCAGAGTGAGTTAACAAAGTATGAAAAAATAGTTGTGTAATTATTAAAGTAAAAAAAAGCATCGTTTTATAAGTGTTTTGAAGTGAGAATACGAAATTGTAATACCAGAGTGAGTTAACAAAGTATGAAAAATAGTTGTGTAATTATTAAAGTAAAAAAAAGCATCGTTTTATAAGTGTTTTGAAGTGAGAATACGAAATTGTAATACCAGAGTGAGTTAACAAAGTATGAAAAATAGTTGTGTAATTATTAAAGTAAAAAAAAAGCATCGTTTTATAAGTGTTTTGAAGTGAGAATACGAAATTGTAATACCAGAGTGAGTTAACAAAGTATGAAAAATAGTTGTGTAATTATTAAAGTAAAAAAAAGCATCGTTTTATAAGTGTTTTGAAGTGAGAATACGAAATTGTAATACCAGAGTGAGTTAACAAAGTATGAAAAATAGTTGTGTAATTATTAAAGTAAAAAAAAGCATCGTTTTATAAGTGTTTTGAAGTGAGAATACGAAATTGTAATACCAGAGTGAGTTAACAAAGTATGAAAAATAGTTGTGTAATTATTAAAGTAAAAAAAAGCATCGTTTTATAAGTGTTTTGAAGTGAGAATACGAAATTTTAATACCAGAGTGAGTTAACAAAGTATGAAAAATAGTTGTGTAATTATTAAAGTAAAAAAAAGCATCGTTTTATAAGTGTTTTGAAGTGAGAATACGAAATTGTAATACCAGAGTGAGTTAACAAAGTATGAAAAATAGTTGTGTAATTATTAAAGTAAAAAAAAGCATCGTTTTATAAGTGTTTTGAAGTGAGAATACGAAATTGTAATACCAGAGTGAGTTAACAAAGTATGAAAAATAGTTGTGTAATTATTAAAGTAAAAAAAAGCATCGTTTATAAGTGTTTTGAAGTGAGAATACGAAATTGTAATACCAGAGTGAGTTAACAAAGTATGAAAAATAGTTGTGTAATTATTAAAGTAAAAAAAAGCATCGTTTTATAAGTGTTTTGAAGTGAGAATACGAAATTGTAATACCAGAGTGAGTTAACAAAGTATGAAAAATAGTTGTGTAATTATTAAAGTAAAAAAAAGCATCGTTTTATAAGTGTTTTGAAGTGAGAATACGAAATTGTAATACCAGAGTGAGTTAACAAAGTATGAAAAATAGTTGTGTAATTATTAAAGTAAAAAAAAGCATCGTTTTATAAGTGTTTTGAAGTGAGAATACGAAATTGTAATACCAGAGTGAGTTAACAAAGTATGAAAAATAGTTGTGTAATTATTAAAGTAAAAAAAAGCATCGTTTTATAAGTGTTTTGAAGTGAGAATACGAAATTTTAATACCAGAGTGAGTTAACAAAGTATGAAAAATAGTTGTGTAATTATTAAAGTAAAAAAAAGCATCGTTTTATAAGTGTTTTGAAGTGAGAATACGAAATTGTAATACCAGAGTGAGTTAACAAAGTATGAAAAATAGTTGTGTAATTATTAAAGTAAAAAAAAGCATCGTTTTATAAGTGTTTTGAAGTGAGAATACGAAATTGTAATACCAGAGTGAGTTAACAAAGTATGAAAAATAGTTGTGTAATTATTAAAGTAAAAAAAAGCATCGTTTTATAAGTGTTTTGAAGTGAGAATACGAAATTGTAATACCAGAGTGAGTTAACAAAGTATGAAAAATAGTTGTGTAATTATTAAAGTAAAAAAAAGCATCGTTTTATAAGTGTTTTGAAGTGAGAATACGAAATTGTAATACCAGAGTGAGTTAACAAAGTATGAAAAATAGTTGTGTAATTATTAAAGTAAAAAAAAGCATCGTTTTATAAGTGTTTTGAAGTGAGAATACGAAATTGTAATACCAGAGTGAGTTAACAAAGTATGAAAAATAGTTGTGTAATTATTAAAGTAAAAAAAAGCATCGTTTTATAAGTGTTTTGAAGTGAGAATACGAAATTGTAATACCAGAGTGAGTTAACAAAGTATGAAAAATAGTTGTGTAATTATTAAAGTAAAAAAAAGCATCGTTTTATAAGTGTTTTGAAGTGAGAATACGAAATTTTAATACCAGAGTGAGTTAACAAAGTATGAAAAATAGTTGTGTAATTATTAAAGTAAAAAAAAGCATCGTTTTATAAGTGTTTTGAAGTGAGAATACGAAATTGTAATACCAGAGTGAGTTAACAAAGTATGAAAAATAGTTGTGTAATTATTAAAGTAAAAAAAAAGCATCGTTTTATAAGTGTTTTGAAGTGAGAATACGAAATTGTAATACCAGAGTGAGTTAACAAAGTATGAAAAATAGTTGTGTAATTATTAAAGTAAAAAAAAGCATCGTTTTATAAGTGTTTTGAAGTGAGAATACGAAATTGTAATACCAGAGTGAGTTAACAAAGTATGAAAAATAGTTGTGTAATTATTAAAGTAAAAAAAAGCATCGTTTTATAAGTGTTTTGAAGTGAGAATACGAAATTGTAATACCAGAGTGAGTTAACAAAGTATGAAAAATAGTTGTGTAATTATTAAAGTAAAAAAAAAGCATCGTTTTATAAGTGTTTTGAAGTGAGAATACGAAATTTTAATACCAGAGTGAGTTAACAAAGTATGAAAAATAGTTGTGTAATTATTAAAGTAAAAAAAAAGCATCGTTTTATAAGTGTTTTGAAGTGAGAATACGAAATTGTAATACCAGAGTGAGTTAACAAAGTATGAAAAATAGTTGTGTAATTATTAAAGTAAAAAAAAGCATCGTTTTATAAGTGTTTTGAAGTGAGAATACGAAATTGTAATACCAGAGTGAGTTAACAAAGTATGA
>CAMPDV010004211.1:0-33519 GCA_946699065.1 Loxodes magnus | reverse complement strand
TTAGAAAAGTGAAGAAGTAAAGTAAGAAAAGAATATCTAATGATAGTTTTCGTAGCAAGCACTAAAATATAAGTTAGAATATCCAAATGTTAGTAATAATATAATAATTACGAATCTGTATTCGTTTTGTCAAGATAAGCTTGTAGAAGAAAGTTAGCTTACAGAAAGGTGAAGAAGTAAAGTAAGAAAAGAAGATAGAATTTCAGATTTAATAGTATGCTTTGAGAAGTAATAAGTATTTAAAAAGTGAATAAGTAAAGTAAGAAAAGAATATATAATTTCAGTTTTAAGGAGTATGCTTTGAGAAGTAATAAGTATTTAGAAAAGTGAAGAAGTAAAGTAAGAAAAGAATATCTAATGATAAGTTTTCGTAGCAAGCACTAAAATATAAGTTAGAATATCCAAAATGTTAGTAATAATATAATAATTACGAATCTGTATTCGTTTTGTCAAGATATGCTTGTAGAAGAAAGTTAGCTTACAGAAAGGTGAAGAAGTAAAGTAAGAAAAGAAGATAGAATTTCAGATTTAATAGTATGCTTTGAGAAGTAATAAGTATTTTAAAAAGTGAATAAGTAAAGTAAGAAAAGAATATATAATTTCAGTTTTAAGGAGTATGCTTTGAGAAGTAATAAGTATTTAGAAAAGTGAAGAAGTAAAGTAAGAAAAGAATATCTAATGATAAGTTTTCGTAGCAAGCACTAAAATATAAGTTAGAATATCCAAAATGTTAGTAATAATATAATAATACGAATCAGTATTCGTTTTGTCAAGATATGCTTGTAGAAGAAAGTTAGCTTACAGAAAGGTGAAGAAGTAAAGTAAGAAAAGAAGATAGAATTTTCAGATTTAATAGTATGCTTTGAGAAGTAATAAGTATTTTAAAAAGTGAATAAGTAAAGTAAGAAAAGAATATATAATTTCAGTTTTAAGGAGTATGCTTTGAGAAGTAATAAGTATTTAGAAAAGTGAAGAAGTAAAGTAAGAAAAGAATATCTAATGATAAGTTTTCGTAGCAAGCACTAAAATATAAGTTAGACTATCCAAAATGTTAGTAATAATATAATAATTACGAATCTGTATTCGTTTTGTCAAGATATGCTTGTAGAAGAAAGTTAGCTTACAGAAAGGTGAAGAAGTAAAGTAAGAAAGAATATATAATTTCAGTTTTAAGGAGTATGCTTTGAGAAGTAATAAGTATTTAGAAAAGTGAAGAAGTAAAGTAAGAAAAGAATATCTAATGATAAGTTTTCGTAGCAAGCACTAAAATATAAGTTAGAATATCCAAAATGTTAGTAATAATATAATAATTACGAATCTGTATTCGTTTTGTCAAGATATGCTTGTAGAAGAAAGTTAGCTTACAGAAAGGTGAAGAAGTAAAGTAAGAAAAGAATATATAATTTCAGTTTTAAGGAGTATGCTTTGAGAAGTAATAAGTATTTAGAAAAGTGAAGAAGAAAAGTAAGAAAAGAATATCTAATGATAAGTTTTCGTAGCAAGCACTAAAATATAAGTTAGAATATCCAAAATGTAGTAATAATATAATAATTACGAATCTGTATTCGTTTTGTCAAGATATGCTTGTAGAAGAAAGTTAGCTTACAGAAAGGTGAAGAAGTAAAGTAAGAAAAGAAGATAGAATTTCAGATTTAATAGTATGCTTTGAGAAGTAATAAGTATTTAGAAAAGTGAAGAAGTAAGTAAGAAAAGAATATCTAATGATAAGTTTTCGTAGCAAGCACTAAAATATAAGTTAGAATATCCAAAATGTTAGTAATAATATAATAATTACGAATCTGTATTCGTTTTGTCAAGATAAGCTTGTAGAAGAAAGTTAGCTTACAGAAAGGTGAAGAAGTAAAGTAAGAAAAGATAATATAATTTCAGTTTTAAGGAGTATGCTTTGAGAAGTAATAAGTATTTAGAAAAGTGAAGAAGAAAAGTAAGAAAAGAATATCTAATGATAAGTTTTCGTAGCAAGCACTAAAATATAAGTTAGAATATCCAAAATGTTAGTAATAATATAATAATTACGAATCTGTATTCGTTTTGTCAAGATATGCTTGTAGAAGAAAGTTAGCTTACAGAAAGGTGAAGAAGTAAAGTAAGAAAAGAATATATAATTTCAGTTTTAAGGAGTATGCTTTGAGAAGTAATAAGTATTTAGAAAAGTGAAGAAGTAAAGTAAGAAAAGAATATCTAATGATAAGTTTTCGTAGCAAGCACTAAAATATAAGTTAGAATATCCCAAATGTTAGTAATAATATAATAATTACGAATCTGTATTCGTTTTGTCAAGATATGCTTGTAGAAGAAAGTTAGCTTACAGAAAGGTGAAGAAGTAAAGTAAGAAAAGAATATATAATTTCAGTTTTAAGGAGTATGCTTTGAGAAGTAATAAGTATTTAGAAAAGTGAAGAAGAAAAGTAAGAAAGAATATCTAATGATAAGTTTTCGTAGCAAGCACTAAAATATAAGTTAGAATATCCAAAATGTTAGTAATAATATAATAATTACGAATCTGTATTCGTTTTGTCAAGATATGCTTGTAGAAGAAAGTTAGCTTACAGAAAGGTGAAGAAGTAAAGTAAGAAAGAATATATAATTTCAGTTTTAAGGAGTATGCTTTGAGAAGTAATAAGTATTTAGAAAAGTGAAGAAGTAAAGTAAGAAAAGAATATCTAATGATAAGTTTTCGTAGCAAGCACTAAAATATAAGTTAGAATATCCAAAATGTTAGTAATAATATAATAATTACGAATCTGTATTCGTTTTGTCAAGATATGCTTGTAGAAGAAAGTTAGCTTACAGAAAGGTGAAGAAGTAAAGTAAGAAAAGAATATATAATTTCAGTTTTAAGGAGTATGCTTTGAGAAGTAATAAGTATTTAGAAAAGTGAAGAAGAAAAGTAAGAAAAGAATATCTAATGATAAGTTTTCGTAGCAAGCACTAAAAATATAAGTTAGAATATCCCAAAATGATAGTAATAATATAATAATTACGAATCTGTATACGTTTTGTGAAGATAAGCTTGTAGAAGAAAGTTAGCTTACAGAAAGGTGAAGAAGTAAAGTAAGAAAAGAAGATAGAATTTCAGATTTAATAGTATGCTTTGAGAAGTAATAAGTATTTAGAAAAGTGAAGAAGTAAAGTAAGAAAAGAATATCTAATGATAAGTTTTCGTAGCAAGCACTAAAATCTAAGTTAAGAATATCCAAAATGTTAGTAATAATATAATAATTACGAATCTGTATTCGTTTAGTCAAGATATGCTTGTAGAAGAAAGTTAGCTTACAGAAAGGTGAAGAAGTAAAGTAAGAAAAGAATATATAATTTCAGTTTTAAGGAGTATGCTTTGAGAAGTAATAAGTATTTAGAAAAGTGAAGAAGAAAAGTAAGAAAAGAATATCTAATGATAAGTTTTCGTAGCAAGCACTAAAATATAAGTTAGAATATCCAAAATGTAGTAATAATATAATAATTACGAATCTGTATTCGTTTTGTCAAGATATGCTTGTAGAAGAAAGTTAGCTTACAGAAAGGTGAAGAAGTAAAGTAAGAAAAGAAGATAGAATTTCAGATTTAATAGTATGCTTTGAGAAGTAATAAGTATTTTAAAAGTGAATAAGTAAAGTAAGAAAAGAATATATAATTTCAGTTTTAAGGAGTATGCTTTGAGAAGTAATAAGTATTTAGAAAAGTGAGAAGTAAAGTAAGAAAAGAATATCTAATGATAAGTTTTCGTAGCAAGCACTAAAATATAAGTTAGAATATCCAAAATGTTAGTAATAATATAATAATTACGAATCTGTATTCGTTTTGTCAAGATATGCTTGTAGAAGAAAGTTAGCTTACAGAAAGGTGAAGAAGTAAAGTAAGAAAAGAATATATAATTTCCGTTTTAAGGAGTATGCTTTGAGAAGTAATAAGTATTTAGAAAAGTGAAGAAGAAAAGTAAGAAAAGAATATCTAATGATAAGTTTTCGTAGCAAGCACTAAAAAATAAGTTAGAATATCCAAAATGTTAGTAATAATATAATAATTACGAATCTGTATACGTTTTGTGAAGATAAGCTTGTAGAAGAAAGTTAGCTTACAGAAAGGTGACGAAGTAAAGTAAGAAAAGAAGATAGAATTTCAGATTTAATAGTATGCTTTGAGAAGTAATAAGTAATTAGAAAAGTGAAGAAGTAAAGTAAGAAAAGAATATCTAATGATAAGTTATCGTAGCAAGCACTAAAATATAAGTTAGAATATCCAAAATGTTAGTAATAATATAATAATTACGAATCTGTATTCGTTTTGTCAAGATATGCTTGTAGAAGAAAGTTAGCTTACAGAAAGGTGAAGAAGTAAAGTAAGAAAAGAATATCTAATTTCAGTTTTAAGGAGTATGCTTTGAGAAGTAATAAGTATTTAGAAAAGTGAAGAAGAAAAGTAAGAAAGAATAATCTAATGATAAGTTTTCGTAGCAAGCACTAAAATATAAGTTAGAATATCCAAAATGTTAGTAATAATATAATAATTACGAATCTGTATTCGTTTTGTCAAGATATGCTTGTAGAAGAAAGTTAGCTTACAGAAAGGTGAAGAAGTAAAGTAAGAAAAGAAGATAGAATTCAGATTTATAGTATGCTTTGAGAAGTAATAAGTATTTTAAAAAGTGAATAAGTAAAGTAAGAAAAGAATATATAATTTCAGTTTTAAGGAGTATGCTTTGAGAAGTAATAAGTATTTAGAAAAGTGAAGAAGTAAAGTAAGAAAAGAATCTCTAATGATAAGTTTTCGTAGCAAGCACTAACAATATAAGTTAGAATATCCAAAATGTTAGTAATAATATAATAATTACGAATCTGTATTCGTTTTGTCAAGATATGCTTGTAGAAGAAAGTTAGCTTACAGAAAGGTGAAGAAGTAAAGTAGAAACGAATATATAATTTCAGTTTTAAGGAGTATGCTTTGAGAAGTAATACGTATTTAGAAAAGTGAAGAAGTAAAGTAAGAAAAGAATATCTAATGATAAGTTTTCGTAGCAAGCACTAAAATATAAGTTAGAATATCCAAATGTTAGTAATAATATAATAATTACGAATCTGTATTCGTTTTGTCAAGATATGCTTGTAGAAGAAAGTTAGCTTACAGAAAGGTGAAGAAGTAAAGTAAGAAAGAATATAATTTCAGTTTTAAGGAGTATGCTTTGAGAAGTAATAAGTATTTAGAAAAGTGAAGAAGAAAAGTAAGAAAAGAATATCTAATGATAAGTTTTCGTAGCAAGCACTAAAATATAAGTTAGAATATCCAAAATGATAGTAATAATATAATAATTACGAATCTGTATTCGTTTTGTGAAGATAAGCTTGTAGAAGAAAGTTAGCTTACAGAAAGGTGAAGAAGTAAAGTAAGAAAAGAAGATAGAATTTCAGATTTAATAGTATGCTTTGAGAAGTAATAAGTATTTAGAAAAGTGAAGAAGTAAAGTAAGAAAAGAATCTTAATGATAAGTTTTCGTAGCAAGCACTAAAATATAAGTTAGAATATCCAAAATGTTAGTAATAATATAATAATTACGAATCTGTATTCGTTTTGTCAAGATATGCTTGTAGAAGAAAGTTAGCTTACAGAAAGGTGAAGAAGTAAAGTAAGAAAGAATATATAATTTCAGTTTTAAGGAGTATGCTTTGAGAAGTAATAAGTATTTAGAAAAGTGAAGAAGAAAAGTAAGAAAAGAATATCTAATGATAAGTTTTCGTAGCAAGCACTAAAATATAAGTTAGAATATCCAAAATGTTAGTAATAATATAATAATTACGAATCTGTATTCGTTTTGTCAAGATATGCTTGTAGAAGAAAGTTAGCTTACAGAAAGGTGAAGAAGTAAAGTAAGAAAAGAAGATAGAATTTCAGATTTAATAGTATGCTTTGAGAAGTAATAAGTATTTTAAAAAGTGAATAAGTAAAGTAAGAAAAGAATATATAATTTCAGTTTTAAGGAGTATGCATTGAGAAGTAATAAGTATTTAGAAAAGTGAAGAAGTAAAGTAAGAAAAGAATATCTAATGATAAGTTTTCGTAGCAAGCACTAAAATATAAGTTAGAATATCCAAAATGTTAGTAATAATATAATAATACGAATCTGTATTCGTTTTGTCAAGATATGCTTGTAGAAGAAAGTTAGCTTACAGAAAGGTGAAGAAGTAAAGTAAGAAAAGAATATATAATTTCAGTTTTAAGGAGTATGCTTTGAGAAGTAATAAGTATTTAGAAAAGTGAAGAAGAAAGTAAGAAAAGAATATCTAATGATAAGTTTTCGTAGCAAGCACTAAAATATAAGTTAGAATATCCAAAATGTTAGTAATAATATAATAATTACGAATCTGTATTCGTTTTGTGAAGATAAGCTTGTCGAAGAAAGTTAGCTTACAGAAAGGTGAAGAAGTAAAAGTACGAAAAGAAGATAGAATTTCAGATTTAATAGTAAGCTTTGAGAAGTAATAAGTATTTAGAAAAGTGAAGAAGTAAAGTAAGAAAAGAATATCTAATGATAAGTTTTCGTAGCAAGCACTAAAATATAAGTTAGAATATCCAAAATGTTAGTAATAATATAATAATTACGAATCTGTATTCGTTTTGTCAAGATATGCTTGTAGAAGAAAGTTAGCTTACAGAAAGGTGAAGAAGTAAAGTAAGAAAAGCATATATAATTTCAGTTTTAAGGAGTATGCTTTGAGAAGTAATAAGTATTTAGAAAAGTGAAGAAGAAAAGTAAGAAAAGAATATCTAATGATAAGTTTTCGTAGCAAGCACTAAAATATAAGTTAGAATATCCAAAATGTTAGTAATAATATAATAATTACGAATCCTGTATTCGTTTTGTCAAGATATGCTTGTAGAAGAAAGTTAGCTTACAGAAAGGTGAAGAAGTAAAGTAAGAAAAGAAGATAGAATTTCAGATTTAATAGTATGCTTTGAGAAGTAATAAGTATTTTAAAAAGTGAATAAGTAAAGTAAGAAAAGAATATATAATTTCAGTTTTAAGGAGTATGCTTTGAGAAGTAATAAGTAATTTAGAAAAGTGAAGAAGTAAAGTAAGAAAAGAATATCTAATGATAAGTTTTCGTAGCAAGCACTAAAATATAAGTTAGAATATCCAAAATGTTAGTAATAATATAATAATTACGAATCTGTATTCGTTTTGTCAAGATATGCTTGTAGAAGAAAGTTAGCTTACAGAAAGGTGAAGAAGTAAAGTAAGAAAAGAATATATAATTTCAGTTTTAAGGAGTATGCTTGAGAAGTAATAAGTATTTAGAAAAGTGAAGAAGAAAGTAAGAAAAGAATATCTAATGATAAGTTTTCGTAGCAAGCACTAAAATATAAGTTAGAATATCCAAAATGTTAGTAATAATATAATAATTACGAATCTGTATTCGTTTTGTGAAGATAAGCTTGTAGAAGAAAGTTAGCTTACAGAAAGGTGAAGAAGTAAAGTAAGAAAAGAAGATAGAATTTCAGATTTAATAGTATGCTTTGAGAAGTAATAAGTATTTAGAAAGTGAAGAAGTAAAGTAAGAAAAGAATATCTAATGATAAGTTTTCGTAGCAAGCACTAAAATATAAGTTAGAATATCCAAAATGTTAGTAATAATATAATAATTACGAATCTGTATTCGTTTTGTCAAGATATGCTTGTAGAAGAAAGTTAGTTACAGAAAGGTGAAGAAGTAAAGTAAGAAAAGAATATATAATTTCAGTTTTAAGGAGTATGCTTTGAGAAGTAATAAGTATTTAGAAAAGTGAAGAAGAAAAGTAAGAAAAGAATATCTAATGATAAGTTTTCGTAGCAAGCACTAAAATATAAGTTAGAATATCCAAAATGTTAGTAATAATATAATAATTACGAATCTGTATTCGTTTTGTCAAGATATGCTTGTAGAAGAAAGTTAGCTTACAGAAAGGTGAAGAAGTAAAGTAAGAAAAGAATATATAATTTCGTTTTAAGGAGTATGCTTTGAGAAGTAATAAGTATTTTAAAAAGTGAATAAGTAAAGTAAGAAAAGAATATATAATTTCAGTTTTAAGGAGTATGCTTTGAGAAAGTAATAAGTATTAGAAAAGTGAAGAAGAAAAGTAAGAAAAGAATATCTAATGATAAGTTTTCGTAGCAAGCACTAAAATATAAGTTAGAATATCCAAAATGTTAGTAATAATATAATAATTACGAATCTGTATTCGTTTTGTCAAGATATGCTTGTAGAAGAAAGTTAGCTTACAGAAAGGTGAAGAAGTAAAGTAAGAAAAGAAGATAGAATTTCAGATTTAATAGTATGCTTTGAGAAGTAATAAGTATTTTAAAAAGTGAATAAGTAAAGTAAGAAAAGAATATATAATTTCAGTTTTAAGGAGTATGCTTTGAGAAGTAATAAGATATTTAGAAAAGTGAAGCAGAAAAGTAAGAAAAGAATATCTAATGATAAGTTTTCGTAGCAAGCACTAAAATATAAGTTAGAATATCCAAAATGTTAGTAATAATATAATAATTACGAATCTGTATTCGTTTTGTCAAGATATGCTTGTAGAAGAAAGTTAGCTTACAGAAAGGTGAAGAAGTAAAGTAAGAAAAGAAGATAGAATTTCAGATTTAATAGTATGCTTTGAGAAGTAATAAGTATTTTAAAAAGTGAATAAGTAAAGTAAGAAAAGAATATATAATTTCAGTTTTAAGGAGTATGCTTTGAGAAGTAATAAGTAATTAGAAAAGTGAAGAAGTAAAGTAAGAAAAGAATATCTAATGATAAGTTTTCGTAGCAAGCACTAAAATATAAGTTAGAATATCCAAAATGTTAGTAATAATATAATAATTACGAATCTGTATTCGTTTTGTCAAGATATGCATGTAGAAGAAAGTTAGCTTACAGAAAGGTGAAGAAGTAAAGTAAGAAAAGAAGATAGAATTTCAGATTTAATAGTATGCTTTGAGAAGTAATAAGTATTTTAAAAAGTGAATAAGTAAAGTAAGAAAAGAATATATAATTTCAGTTATAAGGAGTATGCTTTGAGAAGTAATAAGTATTTAGAAAAGTGAAGAAGTAAAGTAAGAAAAGAATATCTAATGATAAGTTTTCGTAGCAAGCACTAAAATATAAGTTAGAATATCCAAAATGTTAGTAATAATATAATAATTACGAATCTGTATTCGTTTTGTCAAGATATGCTTGTAGAAGAAAGTTAGCTTACAGAAAGGTGAAGAAGTAAAGTAAGAAAAGAATATATAATTTCAGTTTTAAGGAGTATGCTTTGAGAAGTAATAAGTAATTAGAAAAGTGAAGAAGAAAAGTAAGAAAGAATATCTAATGATAAGTTTTCGTAGCAAGCACTAAAATATAAGTTAGAATATCCAAAATGTTAGTAATAATATAATAATTACGAATCTGTATTCGTTTTGTCACGATATGCTAGTAGAAGAAAGTTAGCTTACAGAAAGGTGAAGAAGTAAAGTAAGAAAAGAAGATAGAATTTCAGATTTAATAGTATGCTTAGAGAAGTAATAAGTATTTTAAAAAGTGAATAAGTAAAGTAAGAAAAGAATATATAATTTCAGTTTTAAAGGAGTATGCTTTGAGAAGTAATAAGTATTTAGAAAAGTGAAGAAGTAAAGTAAGAAAAGAATATCTAATGATAAGTATTCGTAGCAAGCACTAAAATATAAGTTAGAATATCCAAAATGTTAGTAATAATATAATAATTACGAATCTGTATTCGTTTTGTCAAGATATGCTTGTAGAAGAAAGTTAGCTTACAGAAAGGTGAAGAAGTAAAGTAAGAAAAGAAGATAGAATTTCAGAATTAACTAGTATGCTTTGAGAAGTAATAAGTATTTTAAAAAGTGAATAAGTAAAGTAAGAAAAGAATATATAATTTCAGTTTTAAGGAGTATGCTTTGAGAAGTAATAAGTATTTAGAAAAGTGAAGAAGTAAAGTAAGAAAAGAATATCTAATGATAAGTTTTCGTAGCAAGCACTAAAATATAAGTTAGAATATCCAAAATGTTAGTAATAATATAATAATTACGAATCTGTATTCGTTTTGTCAAGATATGCTTGTAGAAGAAAGTTAGCTTACAGAAAGGTGAAGAAGTAAAGTAAGCAAAGAATATATAATTTCAGTTTTAAGGAGTATGCTTTGAGAAGTAATAAGTATTTAGAAAAGTGAAGAAGTAAAGTAAGAAAAGAATATCTAATGATAAGTTTTCGTAGCAAGCACTAAAATATAAGTTAGAATATCCAAATGTTAGTAATAATATAATAATTACGAATCTGTATTCGTTTTGTCAAGATATGCTTGTAGAAGAAAGTTAGCATACAGAAAGGTGAAGAAGTAAAGTAAGAAAAGAAGATAGAATTTCAGATTTAATAGTATGCTTTGAGAAGTAATAAGTATTTAAAAAGTGAATAAGTAAAGTAAGAAAAGAAATATAATTTCAGTATTAAGGAGTATGCTTTGAGAAGTAATAAGTATTTAGAAAAGTGAAGAAGTAAAGTAAGAAAAGAATATCTAATGATAAGTTTTCGTAGCAAGCACTAAAATATAAGTTAGAATATCCAAAATGTTCGTAATAATATAATAATTACGAATCTGTATTCGTTTTGTCAAGATATGCTTGTAGAAGAAAGTTAGCTTACAGAAAGGTGAAGAAGTAAAGTAAGAAAAGAAGATAGAATTTCAGATTTAATAGTATGCTTTGAGAAGTAATAAGTATTAGAAAAGTGAAGAAGTAAAGTAAGAAAAGAATATCTAATGATAAGTTTTCGTAGCAAGCACTAAAATATAGTTAGAATATCCAAATGTTAGTAATAATATAATAATTACGAATCTGTATTCGTTTTGTCACGATATGCTTGTAGAAGAAAGTTAGCTTACAGAAAGGTGAAGAAGTAAAGTAAGAAAGAAGATAGAATTTCAGTTTTAAGGAGTATGCTTTGAGAAGTAATAAGTATTTAGAAAAGTGAAGAAGTAAAGTAAGAAAAGAATATCTAATGATAAGTTTTCGTAGCAAGCACTAAAATATAAGTTAGAATATCCAAAATGTTAGTAATAATATAATAATTACGAATCTGTATTCGTTTTGTCAAGATATGCTTGTAGAAGAAAGTTAGCTTACAGAAAGGTGAAGAAGTAAAGTAAGAAAGAAGATAGAATTTCAGTTTTAAGGAGTATGCTTTGAGAAGTAATAAGTATTTAGAAAAGTGAAGAAGTAAAGTAAGAAAAGAATATCTAATGATAAGTATTCGTAGCAAGCACTAAAATATAAGTTAGAATATCCAAAATGTTAGTAATACTATAATAATTACGAATCTGTATTCGTTTTGTCAAGAATATGCTTGTAGAAGAAAGTTAGCTTCCAGAAAGGTGAAGAAGTAAAGTAAGAAAAGAAGATAGAATTTCAGAATTAATAGTATGCTTTGAGAAGTAATAAGAATTTTAAAAAGTGAAGAAGAAAAGTAAGAAAAGAATATCTAATGATAAGTTTTCGTAGCAAGCACTAAAATATAAGTTAGAATATCCAAAATGTTAGTAATAATATAATAATTACGAATCTGTATTCGTTTTGTCACGATATGCTTGTAGAAGAAAGTTAGCTTACAGAAAGGTGAAGAAGTAAGTAAGAAAAGAAGATAGAATTTCAGATTTAATAGTATGCTTTGAGAAGTAATAAGTATTTTAAAAAGTGAAGAAGAAAAGTAAGAAAAGAATATCTAATGATAAGTTTTCGTAGCAAGCACTAAAATATAAGTTAGAATATCCAAATGTTAGTAATAATATAATAATTACGACTCTGTATTCGTTTTGTCAAGATATGCTTGTAGAAGAAAGTTAGCTTACAGAAAGGTGAAGAAGTAAAGTAAGAAAAGAAGATAGAATTTCAGATTTAATAGTATGCTTTGAGAAGTAATAAGTATTTTAAAAAGTGAAGAAGTAAAGTAAGAAAAGAATATCTAATGATAAGTTTTCGTAGCAAGCACTAAAATATAAGTTAGAATATCCAAAATGTTAGTAATAATATAATAATTACGAATCTGTATTCGTTTTGTCAAGATATGCTTGTAGAAGAAGTTAGCTTACAGAAGGTGAAGAAGTAAAGTAAGAAAAGAAGATAGAATTTCAGTTTTAAGGAGTATGCTTTGAGAAGTAATAAGTATTTAGAAAAGTGAAGAAGTAAAGTAAGAAAAGAATATCTAATGATAAGTTTTCGTAGCAAGCACTAAAATATAAGTTAGAATATCCAAAATGTTAGTAATAATATAATAATTACGAATCTGTATTCGTTTTGTCAAGATATGCTTGTAGAAGAAAGTTAGCTTACAGAAAGGTGAAGAAGTAAAGTAAGAAAAGAAGATAGAATTTCAGATTTAATAGTATGCTTTGAGAAGTAATAAGTATTTTAAAAAGTGAATAAGTAAAGTAAGAAAAGAATAATCTAATGATAAGTTTTCGTAGCAAGCACTAAAATATAAGTTAGAATATCCAAAATGTTAGTAATAATATAATAATTACGAATCTGTATTCGTTTTGTCAAGATATGCTTGTAGAAGAAAGTTAGCTTACAGAAAGGTGAAGAAGTAAAGTAAGAAAAGAAGATAGAATTTCAGTTATAAGGAGTATGCTTTGAGAAGTAATAAGTATTTAGAAAAGTGAAGAAGTAAAGTAAGAAAAGAATATCTAATGATAAGTTTTCGTAGCAAGCACTAAAATATAAGTTAGAATATCCAAAATGTTAGTAATAATATAATAATTACGAATCTGTATTCGTTTTGTCAAGATATGCTTGTAGAAGAAAGTTAGCTTACAGAAAGGTGAAGAAGTAAAGTAAGAAAAGAAGATAGAATTTCAGTTTTAAGGAGTAAGCTTTGAGAAGTAATAAGTATTTAGAAAAGTGAAGAAGTAAAGTAAGAAAAGAATATCTAATGATAAGTTTTCGTAGCAAGCACTAAAATATAAGTTAGAATATCCAAAATGTTAGTAATAATATAATAATTACGAATCTGTATTCGTTTTGTCAAGATATGCTTGTAGAAGAAAGTTAGCTTACAGAAAGGTGAAGAAGTAAAGTAAGAAAAGAAGATAGAATTTCAGATTTAATAGTATGCTTTGAGAAGTAATAAGTATTTTAAAAAGTGAAGAAGAAAAGTAAGAAAAGAATATCTAATGATAAGTTTTCGTAGCAAGCACTAAAATATAAGTTAGAATATCCAAAATGTTAGTAATAATATAATAATTACGAATCTGTATTCGTTTTGTCAAGATATGCTTGTAGAAGAAAGTTAGCTTACAGAAAGGTGAAGAAGTAAAGTAAGAAAAGAATATCTAATGATAAGTTTTCGTAGCAAGCACTAAAATATAAGTTAGAATATCCAAAATGTTAGTAATAACATTTTGGATATTCTAACTTATATTTTTAGTGCTTGCTACGAAAACTTATCATTAGATATTCTTTTCTTACTTTACTTCTTCACCTTTCTGTAAGCTAACTTTCTTCTACAAGCATATCTTGACAAAACGAATACAGATTCGTAATTATTATATTATTACTAACATTTTGGATATTCTAACTTATATTTTAGTGCTTGCTACGAAAACTTATCATTAGATATTCTTTTCTTACTTTTCTTCTTCACTTTTTAAAATACTTATTACTTCTCAAAGCATACTATTAAATCTGAAATTCTATCTTCTTTTCTTACTTTACTTCTTCACCTTTCTGTAAGCTAACTTTCTTCTACAAGCATATCTTGACAAACGAATACAGATTCGTAATTATTATATTATTACTAACATTTTGGATATTCTAACTTATATTTTAGTGCTTGCTACGAAAACTTATCATTAGATATTCTTTTCTTACTTTACTTCTTCACTTTTCTAAATACTTATTACTTCTCAAAGCATACTCCTTAAAACTGAAATCTATCTTCTTTTCTTACTTTACTTCTTCACCTTTCTGTAAGCTAACTTTCTTCTACAAGCATATCTTGACAAAACGAATACAGATTCGTAATTATTATATTATTACTAACATTTTGGATATTCTAACTTATATTTTAGTGCTTGCTACGAAAACTTATCATTAGATATTCTTTTCTTACTTTACTTCTTCACTTTTCTAAATACTTATTACTTCTCAAAGCATACTCCTTAAAACTGAAATTCTATCTTCTTTTCTTACTTTACTTCTTCACCTTTCTGTAAGCTAACTTTCTTCTACAAGCATATCTTGACAAAACGAATACAGATTCGTAATTATTATAATATTACTAACATTTTGGATATTCTAACTTACTATTTTAGTGCTTGCTACGAAAACTTATCATTAGATATTCTTTTCTTACTTTACTTATTCACTTTTTAAAATACTTATTACTTCTCAAGCATACTATTAAATCTGAAATTCTATCTTCTTTTCTTACTTTACTTCTTCACCTTTCTGTAAGCTAACTTTCTTCTACAAGCATATCTTGACCAAAACGAATACAGATTCGTAATTATTATATTATTACTAACATTTTGGATATTCTAACTTATATTTTAGTGCTTGCTACGAAAACTTATCATTAGATATTCTTTTCTTACTTTACTTCTTCACTTTTCTAAATACTTATTACTTCTCAAAGCATACTCCTTAAAACTGAAATTCTATCTTCTTTTCTTACTTTACTTCTTCACCTTTCTGTAAGCTAACTTTCTTCTACAAGCATATCTTGACAAAACGAATACAGATTCGTAATTATTATATTATTACTAACATTTTTGGATATTCTAACTTATATTTTAGTGCTTGCTACGAAACTTATCATTAGATATTCTTTTCTTACTTTACTTCTTCACTTTTTAAAATACTTATTACTTCTCAAAGCATACTATTAAATCTGAAATTCTATCTTCTTTTCTTACTTTACTTCTTCACCTTTCTGTAAGCTAACTTTCTTCTACAAGCATATCTTGACAAAACGAATACAGATTCGTAATTATTATATTATTACTAACATTTTGGATATTCTAACTTATATTTTAGTGCTTGCTACGAAAACTTATCATTAGATATTCTTTTCTTACTTTTCTTCTTCACTTTTTAAAATACTTATTACTTCTCAAAGCATACTATTAAATCTGAAATTCTATCTTCTTTTCTTACTTTACTTCTTCACCTTTCTGTAAGCTAACTTTCTTCTACAAGCATATCTTGACAAAACGAATACAGATTCGTAATTATTATATTATTACTAACATTTTGGATATTCTAACTTATATTTTAGTGCTTGCTACGAAAACTTATCATTAGATATTCTTTTCTTACTTTTCTTCTTCACTTTTTAAAATACTTATTACTTCTCAAGCATACTATTAAATCTGAAATTCTATCTTCTTTTCTTACTTTACTTCTTCACCTTTCTGTAAGCTAACTTTCTTCTACAAGCATATCTTGACAAACGAATACAGATTCGTAATTATTATATTATTACTAACATTTTGGATATTCTAACTTATATTTTAGTGCTTGCTACGAAAACTTATCATTAGATATTCTTTTCTTACTTTACTTCTTCACTTTTCTAACTACTTATTACTTCTCAAAGCATACTCCTTAAAACTGAAATTCTATCTTCTTTTCTTACTTTACTTCTTCACCTTTCTGTAAGCTAACTTTCTTCTACAAGCATATCTTGACAAAAACGAATACAGATTCGTAATTATTATATTATTACTAACATTTTGGATATTCTAACTTATATTTTAGTGCTTGCTACGAAAACTTATCATTAGATATTCTTTTCTTACTTTACTTCTTCACTTTTCTAAATACTTATTACTTCTCAAAGCATACTCCTTAAAACTGAAATTCTATCTTCTTTTCTTACTTTACTTCTTCACCTTTCTGTAAGCTAACTTTCTTCTACAAGCATATCTTGACAAACCGAATACAGATTCGTAATTATTATATTATTACTAACATTTTGGATATTCTAACTTATATTTTAGTGCTTGCTACGAAAACTTATCATTAGATATTCTTTTCTTACTTTACTTCTTCACTTTTCTAAATACTTATTACTTCTCAAAGCATACTATTAAATCTGAAATTCTATCTTCTTTTCTTACTTTACTTCTTCACCTTTCTGTAAGCTAACTTTCTTCTACAAGCATATCTTGACAAAACGAATACAGATTCGTATTATTATATTAATTACTAACATTTTGGATATTCTAACTTATATTTCTAGTGCTTGCTACGAAAACTTATCATTAGATATTCTTTTCTTACTTTACTTCTTCACTTTTCTAAATACTTATTACTTCTCAAAGCATACTCCTTAAAACTGAAATTATATATTCTTTTCTTACTTTACTTATTCACTTTTTAAAATACTTATTACTTCTCAAAGCATACTATTAAATCTGAAATTCTATCTTCTTTTCTTACTTTACTTCTTCACCTTTCTGTAAGCTAACTTTCTTCTACAAGCATATCTTGACAAAACGAATACAGATTCGTAATTATTATATTATTACTAACATTTTGGATATTCTAACTTATATTTTAGTGCTTGCTACGAAAACTTATCATTAGATATTCTTTTCTTACTTTACTTCTTCACTTTTCTAAATACTTATTACTTCTCAAAGCATACTCCTTAAAACTGAAATTATATATTCTTTTCTTACTTTACTTCTTCACCTTTCTGTAAGCTAACTTTCTTCTACAAGCATATCTTGACAAAACGAATACAGATTCGTAATTATTATATTATTACTAACATTTTGGATATTCTAACTTATATTTTAGTGCTTGCTACGAAAACTTATCATTAGATATTCTTTTCTTACTTTACTTCTTCACTTTTCTAAATACTTATTACTTCTCAAAGCATACTCCTTAAAACTGAAATTATATATTCTTTTCTTACTTTACTTATTCACTTTTTAAAATACTTATTACTTCTCAAAGCATACTATTAAATCTGAAATTCTATCTTCTTTTCTTACTTTACTTCTTCACCTTTCTGTAAGCTAACTTTCTTCTACAAGCATATCTTGACAAAACGAATACAGATTCGTAATTATTATATTATTACTAACATTTTGGATATTCTAACTTATATTTTAGTGCTTGCTACGAAAACTTATCATTAGATATTCTTTTCTTACTTTACTTCTTCACTTTTCTAAATACTTATTACTTCTCAAAGCATACTCCTTAAAACTGAAATTATATATTCTTTTCTTACTTTACTTATTCACTTTTTAAAATACTTATTACTTCTCAAAGCATACTATTAAATCTGAAATTCTATCTTCTTTTCTTACTTTACTTCTTCACCTTTCTGTAAGCTAACTTTCTTCTACAAGCATATCTTGACAAAACGAATACAGATTCGTAATTATTATATTATTACTAACATTTTGGATATTCTAACTTATATTTTAGTGCTTGCTACGAAAACTTATCATTAGATATTCTTTTCTTACTTTTCTTCTTCACTTTTCTAAATACTTATTACTTCTCAAAGCATACTCCTTAAAACTGAAATTATATATTCTTTTCTTACTTTACTTCTTCACCTTTCTGTAAGCTAACTTTCTTCTACAAGCATATCTTGACAAAACGAATACAGATTCGTAATTATTATATTATTACTAACATTTTGGATATTCTAACTTATATTTTAGTGCTTGCTACGAAAACTTATCATTAGATATTCTTTTCTTACTTTTCTTCTTCACTTTTCTAAATACTTATTACTTCTCAAAGCATACTCCTTAAAACTGAAATTATATATTCTTTTCTTACTTTACTTCTTTTTAAAATACACCTTACTATTAAATCTGTAAGCTAACTTTCTTCTACAAGCATATCTTGACAAAACGAATACAGATTCGTAATTATTATATTATTACTAACATTTTGGATATTCTAACTTATATTTTAGTGCTTGCTACGAAAACTTATCATTAGATATTCTTTTCTTACTTTACTTCTTCACTTTTCTAAATACTTATTACTTCTCAAAGCATACTCCTTAAAACTGAAATTATATATTCTTTTCTTACTTTACTTATTCACTTTTTAAAATACTTATTACTTCTCAAAGCATACTATTAAATCTGAAATTCTATCTTCTTTTCTTACTTTACTTCTTCACCTTTCTGTAAGCTAACTTTCTTCTACAAGCATATCTTGACAAAACGAATACAGATTCGTAATTATTATATTATTACTAACATTTTGGATATTCTAACTTATATTTTAGTGCTTGCTACGAAAACTTATCATTAGATATTCTTTTCTTACTTTACTTCTTCACTTTTCTAAATACTTATTACTTCTCAAAGCATACTCCTTAAAACTGAAATTATATATTCTTTTCTTACTTTACTTATTCACTTTTTAAAATACTTATTACTTCTCAAAGCATACTATTAAATCTGAAATTCTATCTTCTTTTCTTACTTTACTTCTTCACCTTTCTGTAAGCTAACTTTCTTCTACAAGCATATCTTGACAAAACGAATACAGATTCGTAATTATTATATTATTACTAACATTTTGGATATTCTAACTTATATTTTAGTGCTTGCTACGAAAACTTATCATTAGATATTCTTTTCTTACTTTTCTTCTTCACTTTTCTAAATACTTATTACTTCTCAAAGCATACTCCTTAAAACTGAAATTATATATTCTTTTCTTACTTTACTTATTCACTTTTTAAAATACTTATTACTTCTCAAAGCATACTCCTTAAATCTGAAATTCTATCTTCTTTTCTTACTTTACTTCTTCACCTTTCTGTAAGCTAACTTTCTTCTACAAGCATATCTTGACAAAACGAATACAGATTCGTAATTATTATATTATTACTAACATTTTGGATATTCTAACTTATATTTTAGTGCTTGCTACGAAAACTTATCATTAGATATTCTTTTCTTACTTTTCTTCTTCACTTTTCTAAATACTTATTACTTCTCAAAGCATACTCCTTAAAACTGAAATTATATATTCTTTTCTTACTTTACTTCTTCACCTTTCTGTAAGCTAACTTTCTTCTACAAGCATATCTTGACAAAACGAATACAGATTCGTAATTATTATATTATTACTAACATTTTGGATATTCTAACTTATATTTTAGTGCTTGCTACGAAAACTTATCATTAGATATTCTTTTCTTACTTTACTTCTTCACTTTTCTAAATACTTATTACTTCTCAAAGCATACTATTAAATCTGAAATTCTATCTTCTTTTCTTACTTTACTTCTTCACCTTTCTGTAAGCTAACTTTCTTCTACAAGCTTATCTTCACAAAACGAATACAGATTCGTAATTATTATATTATTACTAACATTTTGGATATTCTAACTTATATTTTAGTGCTTGCTACGAAAACTTATCATTAGATATTCTTTTCTTACTTTTCTTCTTCACTTTTCTAAATACTTATTACTTCTCAAAGCATACTCCTTAAAACTGAAATTATATATTCTTTTCTTACTTTACTTCTTCACCTTTCTGTAAGCTAACTTTCTTCTACAAGCATATCTTGACAAAACGAATACAGATTCGTAATTATTATATTATTACTAACATTTTGGATATTCTAACTTATATTTTAGTGCTTGCTACGAAAACTTATCATTAGATATTCTTTTCTTACTTTACTTCTTCACTTTTCTAAATACTTATTACTTCTCAAAGCATACTCCTTAAAACTGAAATTATATATTCTTTTCTTACTTTACTTATTCACTTTTTAAAATACTTATTACTTCTCAAAGCATACTATTAAATCTGAAATTCTATCTTCTTTTCTTACTTTACTTCTTCACCTTTCTGTAAGCTAACTTTCTTCTACAAGCATATCTTGACAAAACGAATACAGATTCGTAATTATTATATTATTACTAACATTTTGGATATTCTAACTTATATTTTAGTGCTTGCTACGAAAACTTATCATTAGATATTCTTTTCTTACTTTTCTTCTTCACTTTTCTAAATACTTATTACTTCTCAAAGCATACTCCTTAAAACTGAAATTATATATTCTTTTCTTACTTTACTTCTTCACCTTTCTGTAAGCTAACTTTCTTCTACAAGCATATCTTGACAAAACGAATACAGATTCGTAATTATTATATTATTACTAACATTTTGGATATTCTAACTTATATTTTAGTGCTTGCTACGAAAACTTATCATTAGATATTCTTTTCTTACTTTACTTCTTCACTTTTCTAAATACTTATTACTTCTCAAAGCATACTATTAAATCTGAAATTCTATCTTCTTTTCTTACTTTACTTCTTCACCTTTCTGTAAGCTAACTTTCTTCTACAAGCTTATCTTCACAAAACGAATACAGATTCGTAATTATTATATTATTACTAACATTTTGGATATTCTAACTTATATTTTAGTGCTTGCTACGAAAACTTATCATTAGATATTCTTTTCTTACTTTTCTTCTTCACTTTTCTAAATACTTATTACTTCTCAAAGCATACTCCTTAAAACTGAAATTATATATTCTTTTCTTACTTTACTTCTTCACCTTTCTGTAAGCTAACTTTCTTCTACAAGCATATCTTGACAAAACGAATACAGATTCGTAATTATTATATTATTACTAACATTTTGGATATTCTAACTTATATTTTAGTGCTTGCTACGAAAACTTATCATTAGATATTCTTTTCTTACTTTACTTCTTCACTTTTCTAAATACTTATTACTTCTCAAAGCATACTCCTTAAAACTGAAATTATATATTCTTTTCTTACTTTACTTATTCACTTTTTAAAATACTTATTACTTCTCAAAGCATACTATTAAATCTGAAATTCTATCTTCTTTTCTTACTTTACTTCTTCACCTTTCTGTAAGCTAACTTTCTTCTACAAGCATATCTTGACAAAACGAATACAGATTCGTAATTATTATATTATTACTAACATTTTGGATATTCTAACTTATATTTTAGTGCTTGCTACGAAAACTTATCATTAGATATTCTTTTCTTACTTTTCTTCTTCACTTTTCTAAATACTTATTACTTCTCAAAGCATACTCCTTAAAACTGAAATTATATATTCTTTTCTTACTTTACTTCTTCACCTTTCTGTAAGCTAACTTTCTTCTACAAGCATATCTTGACAAAACGAATACAGATTCGTAATTATTATATTATTACTAACATTTTGGATATTCTAACTTATATTTTAGTGCTTGCTACGAAAACTTATCATTAGATATTCTTTTCTTACTTTACTTCTTCACTTTTCTAAATACTTATTACTTCTCAAAGCATACTCCTTAAAACTGAAATTATATATTCTTTTCTTACTTTACTTATTCACTTTTTAAAATACTTATTACTTCTCAAAGCATACTATTAAATCTGAAATTCTATCTTCTTTTCTTACTTTACTTCTTCACCTTTCTGTAAGCTAACTTTCTTCTACAAGCATATCTTGACAAAACGAATACAGATTCGTAATTATTATATTATTACTAACATTTTGGATATTCTAACTTATATTTTAGTGCTTGCTACGAAAACTTATCATTAGATATTCTTTTCTTACTTTTCTTCTTCACTTTTCTAAATACTTATTACTTCTCAAAGCATACTCCTTAAAACTGAAATTATATATTCTTTTCTTACTTTACTTCTTCACCTTTCTGTAAGCTAACTTTCTTCTACAAGCATATCTTGACAAAACGAATACAGATTCGTAATTATTATATTATTACTAACATTTTGGATATTCTAACTTATATTTTAGTGCTTGCTACGAAAACTTATCATTAGATATTCTTTTCTTACTTTTCTTCTTCACTTTTCTAAATACTTATTACTTCTCAAAGCATACTCCTTAAAACTGAAATTATATATTCTTTTCTTACTTTACTTCTTCACCTTTCTGTAAGCTAACTTTCTTCTACAAGCATATCTTGACAAAACGAATACAGATTCGTAATTATTATATTATTACTAACATTTTGGATATTCTAACTTATATTTTAGTGCTTGCTACGAAAACTTATCATTAGATATTCTTTTCTTACTTTACTTCTTCACTTTTCTAAATACTTATTACTTCTCAAAGCATACTCCTTAAAACTGAAATTATATATTCTTTTCTTACTTTACTTCTTCACCTTTCTGTAAGCTAACTTTCTTCTACAAGCATATCTTGACAAAACGAATACAGATTCGTAATTATTATATTATTACTAACATTTTGGATATTCTAACTTATATTTTAGTGCTTGCTACGAAAACTTATCATTAGATATTCTTTTCTTACTTTACTTCTTCACTTTTCTAAATACTTATTACTTCTCAAAGCATACTCCTTAAAACTGAAATTATATATTCTTTTCTTACTTTACTTATTCACTTTTTAAAATACTTATTACTTCTCAAAGCATACTATTAAATCTGAAATTCTATCTTCTTTTCTTACTTTACTTCTTCACCTTTCTGTAAGCTAACTTTCTTCTACAAGCATATCTTGACAAAACGAATACAGATTCGTAATTATTATATTATTACTAACATTTTGGATATTCTAACTTATATTTTAGTGCTTGCTACGAAAACTTATCATTAGATATTCTTTTCTTACTTTTCTTCTTCACTTTTCTAAATACTTATTACTTCTCAAAGCATACTCCTTAAAACTGAAATTATATATTCTTTTCTTACTTTACTTCTTCACCTTTCTGTAAGCTAACTTTCTTCTACAAGCATATCTTGACAAAACGAATACAGATTCGTAATTATTATATTATTACTAACATTTTGGATATTCTAACTTATATTTTAGTGCTTGCTACGAAAACTTATCATTAGATATTCTTTTCTTACTTTACTTCTTCACTTTTCTAAATACTTATTACTTCTCAAAGCATACTATTAAATCTGAAATTCTATCTTCTTTTCTTACTTTACTTCTTCACCTTTCTGTAAGCTAACTTTCTTCTACAAGCTTATCTTCACAAAACGAATACAGATTCGTAATTATTATATTATTACTAACATTTTGGATATTCTAACTTATATTTTAGTGCTTGCTACGAAAACTTATCATTAGATATTCTTTTCTTACTTTTCTTCTTCACTTTTCTAAATACTTATTACTTCTCAAAGCATACTCCTTAAAACTGAAATTATATATTCTTTTCTTACTTTACTTCTTCACCTTTCTGTAAGCTAACTTTCTTCTACAAGCATATCTTGACAAAACGAATACAGATTCGTAATTATTATATTATTACTAACATTTTGGATATTCTAACTTATATTTTAGTGCTTGCTACGAAAACTTATCATTAGATATTCTTTTCTTACTTTACTTCTTCACTTTTCTAAATACTTATTACTTCTCAAAGCATACTCCTTAAAACTGAAATTATATATTCTTTTCTTACTTTACTTATTCACTTTTTAAAATACTTATTACTTCTCAAAGCATACTATTAAATCTGAAATTCTATCTTCTTTTCTTACTTTACTTCTTCACCTTTCTGTAAGCTAACTTTCTTCTACAAGCATATCTTGACAAAACGAATACAGATTCGTAATTATTATATTATTACTAACATTTTGGATATTCTAACTTATATTTTAGTGCTTGCTACGAAAACTTATCATTAGATATTCTTTTCTTACTTTTCTTCTTCACTTTTCTAAATACTTATTACTTCTCAAAGCATACTCCTTAAAACTGAAATTATATATTCTTTTCTTACTTTACTTCTTCACCTTTCTGTAAGCTAACTTTCTTCTACAAGCATATCTTGACAAAACGAATACAGATTCGTAATTATTATATTATTACTAACATTTTGGATATTCTAACTTATATTTTAGTGCTTGCTACGAAAACTTATCATTAGATATTCTTTTCTTACTTTACTTCTTCACTTTTCTAAATACTTATTACTTCTCAAAGCATACTATTAAATCTGAAATTCTATCTTCTTTTCTTACTTTACTTCTTCACCTTTCTGTAAGCTAACTTTCTTCTACAAGCTTATCTTCACAAAACGAATACAGATTCGTAATTATTATATTATTACTAACATTTTGGATATTCTAACTTATATTTTAGTGCTTGCTACGAAAACTTATCATTAGATATTCTTTTCTTACTTTTCTTCTTCACTTTTCTAAATACTTATTACTTCTCAAAGCATACTCCTTAAAACTGAAATTATATATTCTTTTCTTACTTTACTTCTTCACCTTTCTGTAAGCTAACTTTCTTCTACAAGCATATCTTGACAAAACGAATACAGATTCGTAATTATTATATTATTACTAACATTTTGGATATTCTAACTTATATTTTAGTGCTTGCTACGAAAACTTATCATTAGATATTCTTTTCTTACTTTACTTCTTCACTTTTCTAAATACTTATTACTTCTCAAAGCATACTCCTTAAAACTGAAATTATATATTCTTTTCTTACTTTACTTCTTCACCTTTCTGTAAGCTAACTTTCTTCTACAAGCATATCTTGACAAAACGAATACAGATTCGTAATTATTATATTATTACTAACATTTTGGATATTCTAACTTATATTTTAGTGCTTGCTACGAAAACTTATCATTAGATATTCTTTTCTTACTTTTCTTCTTCACTTTTCTAAATACTTATTACTTCTCAAAGCATACTCCTTAAAACTGAAATTATATATTCTTTTCTTACTTTACTTCTTCACCTTTCTGTAAGCTAACTTTCTTCTACAAGCATATCTTGACAAAACGAATACAGATTCGTAATTATTATATTATTACTAACATTTTGGATATTCTAACTTATATTTTAGTGCTTGCTACGAAAACTTATCATTAGATATTCTTTTCTTACTTTACTTCTTCACTTTTCTAAATACTTATTACTTCTCAAAGCATACTCCTTAAAACTGAAATTATATATTCTTTTCTTACTTTACTTCTTCACCTTTCTGTAAGCTAACTTTCTTCTACAAGCATATCTTGACAAAACGAATACAGATTCGTAATTATTATATTATTACTAACATTTTGGATATTCTAACTTATATTTTAGTGCTTGCTACGAAAACTTATCATTAGATATTCTTTTCTTACTTTTCTTCTTCACTTTTCTAAATACTTATTACTTCTCAAAGCATACTCCTTAAAACTGAAATTATATATTCTTTTCTTACTTTACTTCTTCACCTTTCTGTAAGCTAACTTTCTTCTACAAGCATATCTTGACAAAACGAATACAGATTCGTAATTATTATATTATTACTAACATTTTGGATATTCTAACTTATATTTTAGTGCTTGCTACGAAAACTTATCATTAGATATTCTTTTCTTACTTTACTTCTTCACTTTTCTAAATACTTATTACTTCTCAAAGCATACTATTAAATCTGAAATTCTATCTTCTTTTCTTACTTTACTTCTTCACCTTTCTGTAAGCTAACTTTCTTCTACAAGCATATCTTGACAAAACGAATACAGATTCGTAATTATTATATTATTACTAACATTTTGGATATTCTAACTTATATTTTAGTGCTTGCTACGAAAACTTATCATTAGATATTCTTTTCTTACTTTTCTTCTTCACTTTTCTAAATACTTATTACTTCTCAAAGCATACTCCTTAAAACTGAAATTATATATTCTTTTCTTACTTTACTTCTTCACCTTTCTGTAAGCTAACTTTCTTCTACAAGCATATCTTGACAAAACGAATACAGATTCGTAATTATTATATTATTACTAACATTTTGGATATTCTAACTTATATTTTAGTGCTTGCTACGAAAACTTATCATTAGATATTCTTTTCTTACTTTACTTCTTCACTTTTCTAAATACTTATTACTTCTCAAAGCATACTCCTTAAAACTGAAATTATATATTCTTTTCTTACTTTACTTCTTCACCTTTCTGTAAGCTAACTTTCTTCTACAAGCATATCTTGACAAAACGAATACAGATTCGTAATTATTATATTATTACTAACATTTTGGATATTCTAACTTATATTTTAGTGCTTGCTACGAAAACTTATCATTAGATATTCTTTTCTTACTTTACTTCTTCACTTTTCTAAATACTTATTACTTCTCAAAGCATACTCCTTAAAACTGAAATTATATATTCTTTTCTTACTTTACTTATTCACTTTTTAAAATACTTATTACTTCTCAAAGCATACTATTAAATCTGAAATTCTATCTTCTTTTCTTACTTTACTTCTTCACCTTTCTGTAAGCTAACTTTCTTCTACAAGCATATCTTGACAAAACGAATACAGATTCGTAATTATTATATTATTACTAACATTTTGGATATTCTAACTTATATTTTAGTGCTTGCTACGAAAACTTATCATTAGATATTCTTTTCTTACTTTACTTCTTCACTTTTCTAAATACTTATTACTTCTCAAAGCATACTCCTTAAAACTGAAATTATATATTCTTTTCTTACTTTACTTATTCACTTTTTAAAATACTTATTACTTCTCAAAGCATACTATTAAATCTGAAATTCTATCTTCTTTTCTTACTTTACTTCTTCACCTTTCTGTAAGCTAACTTTCTTCTACAAGCATATCTTGACAAAACGAATACAGATTCGTAATTATTATATTATTACTAACATTTTGGATATTCTAACTTATATTTTAGTGCTTGCTACGAAAACTTATCATTAGATATTCTTTTCTTACTTTACTTCTTCACTTTTCTAAATACTTATTACTTCTCAAAGCATACTCCTTAAAACTGAAATTATATATTCTTTTCTTACTTTACTTATTCACTTTTTAAAATACTTATTACTTCTCAAAGCATACTATTAAATCTGAAATTCTATCTTCTTTTCTTACTTTACTTCTTCACCTTTCTGTAAGCTAACTTTCTTCTACAAGCATATCTTGACAAAACGAATACAGATTCGTAATTATTATATTATTACTAACATTTTGGATATTCTAACTTATATTTTAGTGCTTGCTACGAAAACTTATCATTAGATATTCTTTTCTTACTTTACTTCTTCACTTTTCTAAATACTTATTACTTCTCAAAGCATACTCCTTAAAACTGAAATTATATATTCTTTTCTTACTTTACTTATTCACTTTTTAAAATACTTATTACTTCTCAAAGCATACTATTAAATCTGAAATTCTATCTTCTTTTCTTACTTTACTTCTTCACCTTTCTGTAAGCTAACTTTCTTCTACAAGCATATCTTGACAAAACGAATACAGATTCGTAATTATTATATTATTACTAACATTTTGGATATTCTAACTTATATTTTAGTGCTTGCTACGAAAACTTATCATTAGATATTCTTTTCTTACTTTACTTCTTCACTTTTCTAAATACTTATTACTTCTCAAAGCATACTCCTTAAAACTGAAATTATATATTCTTTTCTTACTTTACTTATTCACTTTTTAAAATACTTATTACTTCTCAAAGCATACTATTAAATCTGAAATTATATATTCTTTTCTTACTTTACTTCTTCACCTTTCTGTAAGCTAACTTTCTTCTACAAGCATATCTTGACAAAACGAATACAGATTCGTAATTATTATATTATTACTAACATTTTGGATATTCTAACTTATATTTTAGTGCTTGCTACGAAAACTTATCATTAGATATTCTTTTCTTACTTTTCTTCTTCACTTTTCTAAATACTTATTACTTCTCAAAGCATACTCCTTAAAACTGAAATTATATATTCTTTTCTTACTTTACTTCTTCACCTTTCTGTAAGCTAACTTTCTTCTACAAGCATATCTTGACAAAACGAATACAGATTCGTAATTATTATATTATTACTAACATTTTGGATATTCTAACTTATATTTTAGTGCTTGCTACGAAAACTTATCATTAGATATTCTTTTCTTACTTTACTTCTTCACTTTTCTAAATACTTATTACTTCTCAAAGCATACTCCTTAAAACTGAAATTATATATTCTTTTCTTACTTTACTTATTCACTTTTTAAAATACTTATTACTTCTCAAAGCATACTATTAAATCTGAAATTCTATCTTCTTTTCTTACTTTACTTCTTCACCTTTCTGTAAGCTAACTTTCTTCTACAAGCATATCTTGACAAAACGAATACAGATTCGTAATTATTATATTATTACTAACATTTTGGATATTCTAACTTATATTTTAGTGCTTGCTACGAAAACTTATCATTAGATATTCTTTTCTTACTTTACTTCTTCACTTTTCTAAATACTTATTACTTCTCAAAGCATACTCCTTAAAACTGAAATTATATATTCTTTTCTTACTTTACTTATTCACTTTTTAAAATACTTATTACTTCTCAAAGCATACTATTAAATCTGAAATTCTATCTTCTTTTCTTACTTTACTTCTTCACCTTTCTGTAAGCTAACTTTCTTCTACAAGCATATCTTGACAAAACGAATACAGATTCGTAATTATTATATTATTACTAACATTTTGGATATTCTAACTTATATTTTAGTGCTTGCTACGAAAACTTATCATTAGATATTCTTTTCTTACTTTTCTTCTTCACTTTTCTAAATACTTATTACTTCTCAAAGCATACTCCTTAAAACTGAAATTATATATTCTTTTCTTACTTTACTTCTTCACCTTTCTGTAAGCTAACTTTCTTCTACAAGCATATCTTGACAAAACGAATACAGATTCGTAATTATTATATTATTACTAACATTTTGGATATTCTAACTTATATTTTAGTGCTTGCTACGAAAACTTATCATTAGATATTCTTTTCTTACTTTACTTCTTCACTTTTCTAAATACTTATTACTTCTCAAAGCATACTATTAAATCTGAAATTCTATCTTCTTTTCTTACTTTACTTCTTCACCTTTCTGTAAGCTAACTTTCTTCTACAAGCTTATCTTCACAAAACGAATACAGATTCGTAATTATTATATTATTACTAACATTTTGGATATTCTAACTTATATTTTAGTGCTTGCTACGAAAACTTATCATTAGATATTCTTTTCTTACTTTTCTTCTTCACTTTTCTAAATACTTATTACTTCTCAAAGCATACTCCTTAAAACTGAAATTATATATTCTTTTCTTACTTTACTTCTTCACCTTTCTGTAAGCTAACTTTCTTCTACAAGCATATCTTGACAAAACGAATACAGATTCGTAATTATTATATTATTACTAACATTTTGGATATTCTAACTTATATTTTAGTGCTTGCTACGAAAACTTATCATTAGATATTCTTTTCTTACTTTACTTCTTCACTTTTCTAAATACTTATTACTTCTCAAAGCATACTCCTTAAAACTGAAATTATATATTCTTTTCTTACTTTACTTCTTCACCTTTCTGTAAGCTAACTTTCTTCTACAAGCATATCTTGACAAAACGAATACAGATTCGTAATTATTATATTATTACTAACATTTTGGATATTCTAACTTATATTTTAGTGCTTGCTACGAAAACTTATCATTAGATATTCTTTTCTTACTTTTCTTCTTCACTTTTCTAAATACTTATTACTTCTCAAAGCATACTCCTTAAAACTGAAATTATATATTCTTTTCTTACTTTACTTCTTCACCTTTCTGTAAGCTAACTTTCTTCTACAAGCATATCTTGACAAAACGAATACAGATTCGTAATTATTATATTATTACTAACATTTTGGATATTCTAACTTATATTTTAGTGCTTGCTACGAAAACTTATCATTAGATATTCTTTTCTTACTTTACTTCTTCACTTTTCTAAATACTTATTACTTCTCAAAGCATACTATTAAATCTGAAATTCTATCTTCTTTTCTTACTTTACTTCTTCACCTTTCTGTAAGCTAACTTTCTTCTACAAGCATATCTTGACAAAACGAATACAGATTCGTAATTATTATATTATTACTAACATTTTGGATATTCTAACTTATATTTTAGTGCTTGCTACGAAAACTTATCATTAGATATTCTTTTCTTACTTTTCTTCTTCACTTTTCTAAATACTTATTACTTCTCAAAGCATACTCCTTAAAACTGAAATTATATATTCTTTTCTTACTTTACTTCTTCACCTTTCTGTAAGCTAACTTTCTTCTACAAGCATATCTTGACAAAACGAATACAGATTCGTAATTATTATATTATTACTAACATTTTGGATATTCTAACTTATATTTTAGTGCTTGCTACGAAAACTTATCATTAGATATTCTTTTCTTACTTTACTTCTTCACTTTTCTAAATACTTATTACTTCTCAAAGCATACTCCTTAAAACTGAAATTATATATTCTTTTCTTACTTTACTTCTTCACCTTTCTGTAAGCTAACTTTCTTCTACAAGCATATCTTGACAAAACGAATACAGATTCGTAATTATTATATTATTACTAACATTTTGGATATTCTAACTTATATTTTAGTGCTTGCTACGAAAACTTATCATTAGATATTCTTTTCTTACTTTACTTCTTCACTTTTCTAAATACTTATTACTTCTCAAAGCATACTCCTTAAAACTGAAATTATATATTCTTTTCTTACTTTACTTATTCACTTTTTAAAATACTTATTACTTCTCAAAGCATACTATTAAATCTGAAATTCTATCTTCTTTTCTTACTTTACTTCTTCACCTTTCTGTAAGCTAACTTTCTTCTACAAGCATATCTTGACAAAACGAATACAGATTCGTAATTATTATATTATTACTAACATTTTGGATATTCTAACTTATATTTTAGTGCTTGCTACGAAAACTTATCATTAGATATTCTTTTCTTACTTTACTTCTTCACTTTTCTAAATACTTATTACTTCTCAAAGCATACTCCTTAAAACTGAAATTATATATTCTTTTCTTACTTTACTTATTCACTTTTTAAAATACTTATTACTTCTCAAAGCATACTATTAAATCTGAAATTCTATCTTCTTTTCTTACTTTACTTCTTCACCTTTCTGTAAGCTAACTTTCTTCTACAAGCATATCTTGACAAAACGAATACAGATTCGTAATTATTATATTATTACTAACATTTTGGATATTCTAACTTATATTTTAGTGCTTGCTACGAAAACTTATCATTAGATATTCTTTTCTTACTTTACTTCTTCACTTTTCTAAATACTTATTACTTCTCAAAGCATACTCCTTAAAACTGAAATTATATATTCTTTTCTTACTTTACTTATTCACTTTTTAAAATACTTATTACTTCTCAAAGCATACTATTAAATCTGAAATTCTATCTTCTTTTCTTACTTTACTTCTTCACCTTTCTGTAAGCTAACTTTCTTCTACAAGCATATCTTGACAAAACGAATACAGATTCGTAATTATTATATTATTACTAACATTTTGGATATTCTAACTTATATTTTAGTGCTTGCTACGAAAACTTATCATTAGATATTCTTTTCTTACTTTTCTTCTTCACTTTTCTAAATACTTATTACTTCTCAAAGCATACTCCTTAAAACTGAAATTATATATTCTTTTCTTACTTTACTTCTTCACCTTTCTGTAAGCTAACTTTCTTCTACAAGCATATCTTGACAAAACGAATACAGATTCGTAATTATTATATTATTACTAACATTTTGGATATTCTAACTTATATTTTAGTGCTTGCTACGAAAACTTATCATTAGATATTCTTTTCTTACTTTTCTTCTTCACTTTTTAAAATACTTATTACTTCTCAAAGCATACTATTAAATCTGAAATTCTATCTTCTTTTCTTACTTTACTTCTTCACCTTTCTGTAAGCTAACTTTCTTCTACAAGCATATCTTGACAAAACGAATACAGATTCGTAATTATTATATTATTACTAACATTTTGGATATTCTAACTTATATTTTAGTGCTTGCTACGAAAACTTATCATTAGATATTCTTTTCTTACTTTACTTCTTCACTTTTCTAAATACTTATTACTTCTCAAAGCATACTCCTTAAAACTGAAATTCTATCTTCTTTTCTTACTTTACTTCTTCACCTTTCTGTAAGCTAACTTTCTTCTACAAGCATATCTTGACAAAACGAATACAGATTCGTAATTATTATATTATTACTAACATTTTGGATATTCTAACTTATATTTTAGTGCTTGCTACGAAAACTTATCATTAGATATTCTTTTCTTACTTTACTTCTTCACTTTTCTAAATACTTATTACTTCTCAAAGCATACTCCTTAAAACTGAAATTATATATTCTTTTCTTACTTTACTTATTCACTTTTTAAAATACTTATTACTTCTCAAAGCATACTATTAAATCTGAAATTCTATCTTCTTTTCTTACTTTACTTCTTCACCTTTCTGTAAGCTAACTTTCTTCTACAAGCATATCTTGACAAAACGAATACAGATTCGTAATTATTATATTATTACTAACATTTTGGATATTCTAACTTATATTTTAGTGCTTGCTACGAAAACTTATCATTAGATATTCTTTTCTTACTTTACTTCTTCACTTTTCTAAATACTTATTACTTCTCAAAGCATACTCCTTAAAACTGAAATTATATATTCTTTTCTTACTTTACTTATTCACTTTTTAAAATACTTATTACTTCTCAAAGCATACTATTAAATCTGAAATTCTATCTATCTTTTTTCTTACTTTACTTCTTCACCTTTCTGTAAGCTAACTTTCTTCTACAAGCATATCTTGACAAAACGAATACAGATTCGTAATTATTATATTATTACTAACATTTTGGATATTCTAACTTATATTTTAGTGCTTGCTACGAAAACTTATCATTAGATATTCTTTTCTTACTTTACTTCTTCACTTTTCTAAATACTTATTACTTCTCAAAGCATACTCCTTAAAACTGAAATTATATATTCTTTTCTTACTTTACTTATTCACTTTTTAAAATACTTATTACTTCTCAAAGCATACTATTAAATCTGAAATTCTATCTTCTTTTCTTACTTTACTTCTTCACCTTTCTGTAAGCTAACTTTCTTCTACAAGCATATCTTGACAAAACGAATACAGATTCGTAATTATTATATTATTACTAACATTTTGGATATTCTAACTTATATTTTAGTGCTTGCTACGAAAACTTATCATTAGATATTCTTTTCTTACTTTTCTTCTTCACTTTTCTAAATACTTATTACTTCTCAAAGCATACTCCTTAAAACTGAAATTATATATTCTTTTCTTACTTTACTTCTTCACCTTTCTGTAAGCTAACTTTCTTCTACAAGCATATCTTGACAAAACGAATACAGATTCGTAATTATTATATTATTACTAACATTTTGGATATTCTAACTTATATTTTAGTGCTTGCTACGAAAACTTATCATTAGATATTCTTTTCTTACTTTTCTTCTTCACTTTTCTAAAATACTTATTACTTCTCAAAGCAT
>CAMPDV010004210.1:0-39912 GCA_946699065.1 Loxodes magnus | reverse complement strand
TAAAGTAAAAAAAAGCCTAGTTTTATGAGTGTTTTGAAGTGAGAATACGAAATTTTAATACCAGAGTGAGTTAACAATGTAATAAAAAAAGTAGTGTAATTTTTAAAGTAAAAAAAAGCCTAGTTTTTTAGTGTTTTGAAGTGAGAATACGAAATTTTAATGCCAGAGTGAGTTAACAATGTAATAAAAAAAGTAGTGTAATTTTTAAAGTAAAAAAAAGCATAGTTTTATGAGTGTTTTGAAGTGAGAATACGAAATTTAGATGCCAGAGTGAGTTAACAATGTAATAAAAAAAGTAGTGTAATTTTTAAAGTAAAAAAAAGTCTAGTTTTATGAGTGTTTTGAAGTGAGAATACGAAATTTTAATACCAGAGTGAGTTAACAATGTAATAAAAAAAGTAGTGTAATTTTTAAAGTAAAAAAAAGCCTAGTTTTATGAGTGTTTTGAAGTGAGAATACGTAATTTTAATGCCAGAGTTAGTTAACAATGTAATAAAAAAAGTAGTGTAATTTTTAAAGTAAAAAAAAGCATAGTTTTATGAGTGTTTTGAAGTGAGAATACGAAATTTAGATGCCAGAGTGAGTTAACAATGTAATAAAAAAATTAGTGTAATTTTTAAAGTAAAAAAAGCATAGTTTTATGAGTGTTTTGAAGTGAGAATACGAAATTTTAATACCAGAGTGAGTTAACAATGTAATAAAAAAAGTAGTGTAATTTTTAAAGTAAAAAAAAGCATAATTTTATGAGTGTTTTGAAGTGAGAATACGAAATTTTAATGCCAGAGTGAGTTAACAATGTATGAAAAAGAGTAGTGTAATTTTTAAAGTAAAAAAAAGAATAGTTTTATGAGTGTTTTGAAGTGAGAATACGAAATTTTAATATCAGAGTGAGTTAACAATGTATGAAAAAAAGTAGTGTAATTTTTAAAGTAAAAAAAAGCATAGTTTTATGAGTGTTTTGAAGTGAGAATACGAAATTTTAATACCAGAGTGAGTTAACAATGTAATAAAAAAAGTAGTGTAATTTTTAAAGTAAAAAAAAGCATAGTTTTATGAGTGTTTTGAAGTGAGAATACGAAATTTTAATACCAGAGTGAGTTAACAATGTAATAAAAAAAGTAGTGTAATTTTTAAAGTAAAAAAAAGCATAGTTTTATGAGTGTTTTGAAGTGAGAATACGTAATTTTAATGCCAGAGTGAGTTAACAATGTAATAAAAAAAGTAGTGTAATTTTTAAAGTAAAAAAAAGCCTAGTTTTATGAGTGTTTTGAAGTGAGAATACGAAATTTTAATATCAGAGTGAGTTAACAATGTATGAAAAAAAGTAGTGTAATTTTTAAAGTAAAAAAAAGCCTAGTTTTATGAGTGTTTTGAAGTGAGAATACGTAATTTTAATGCCAGAGTGAGTTAACAATGTATGAAAAAAAGTAGTGTAATTTTTAAAGTAAAAAAAAGCCTAGTTTTATGAGTGTTTTGAAGTGAGAATACGTAATTTTAATGCCAGAGTTAGTTAACAATGTATGAAAAAAAGTAGTGTAATTTTTAAAGTAAAAAAAAGCCTAGTTTTATGAGTGTTTTGAAGTGAGAATACGAAATTTTAATATCAGAGTGAGTTAACAATGTAATAAAAAAAGTAGTGTAATTTTTAAAGTAAAAAAAAGCCTAGTTTTATGAGTGTTTTGAAGTGAGAATACGAAATTTTAATGCCAGAGTGAGTTAACAATGTAATAAAAAAAGTAGTGTAATTTTTAAAGTAAAAAAAAGAATAGTTTTATGAGTGTTTTGAAGTGAGAATACGAAATTTTAATACCAGAGTGAGTTAACAATGTAATAAAAAAAGTAGTGTAATTTTTAAAGTAAAAAAAAGAATAGTTTTATGAGTGTTTTGAAGTGAGAATACGAAATTTTAATATCAGAGTGAGTTAACAATGTAATAAAAAAAATAGTGTAATTTTTAAAGTAAAAAAAAGCATAGTTTTATGAGTGTTTTGAAGTGAGAATACGAAATTTTAATATCAGAGTGAGTTAACAATGTATGAAAAAAAGTAGTGTAATTTTTAAAGTAAAAAAAAGCATAGTTTTATGAGTGTTTTGAAGTGAGAATACGAAATTTTAATACCAGAGTGAGTTAACAATGTAATAAAAAAAGTAGTGTAATTTTTAAAGTAAAAAAAAGCATAGTTTTATGAGTGTTTTGAAGTGAGAATACGAAATTTTAATACCAGAGTGAGTTAACAATGTAATAAAAAAAGTAGTGTAATTTTTAAAGTAAAAAAAAGCATAGTTTTATGAGTGTTTTGAAGTGAGAATACGAAATTTTAATACCAGAGTGAGTTAACAATGTATGAAAAAAAGTAGTGTAATTTTTAAAGTAAAAAAAAGAATAGTTTTATGAGTGTTTTGAAGTGAGAATACGAAATTTTAATATCAGAGTGAGTTAACAATGTATGAAAAAAAGTAGTGTAATTTTTAAAGTAAAAAAAAGCATAGTTTTATGAGTGTTTTGAAGTGAGAATACGAAATTTTAATACCAGAGTGAGTTAACAATGTAATAAAAAAAGTAGTGTAATTTTTAAAGTAAAAAAAAGCATAGTTTTATGAGTGTTTTGAAGTGAGAATACGAAATTTTAATACCAGAGTGAGTTAACAATGTAATAAAAAAAGTAGTGTAATTTTTAAAGTAAAAAAAAGCATAGTTTTATGAGTGTTTTGAAGTGAGAATACGAAATTTTAATACCAGAGTGAGTTAACAATGTATGAAAAAAAGTAGTGTAATTTTTAAAGTAAAAAAAAGAATAGTTTTATGAGTGTTTTGAAGTGAGAATACGAAATTTTAATATCAGAGTGAGTTAACAATGTAATAAAAAAAATAGTGTAATTTTTAAAGTAAAAAAAAGCATAGTTTTATGAGTGTTTTGAAGTGAGAATACGAAATTTTAATGCCAGAGTGAGTTAACAATGTATGAAAAAGAGTAGTGTAATTTTTAAAGTAAAAAAAAGCCTAGTTTTATGAGTGTTTTGAAGTGAGAATACGAAATTTTAATATCAGAGTGAGTTAACAATGTAATAAAAAAAGTAGTGTAATTTTTAAAGTAAAAAAAAGCCTAGTTTTATGAGTGTTTTGAAGTGAGAATACGTAATTTTAATGCCAGAGTGAGTTAACAATGTAATAAAAAAAGTAGTGTAATTTTTAAAGTAAAAAAAAGCCTAGTTTTATGAGTGTTTTGAAGTGAGAATACGTAATTTTAATACCAGAGTGAGTTAACAATGCAATAAAAAAAGTAGTGTAATTTTTAAAGTAAAAAAAAGCCTAGTTTTATGAGTGTTTTGAAGTGAGAATACGAAATTTTAATATCAGAGTGAGTTAACAATGTAATAAAAAAAGTAGTGTAATTTTTAAAGTAAAAAAAAGCATAGTTTTATGAGTGTTTTGAAGTGAGAATACGAAATTTTAATATCAGAGTGAGTTAACAATGTATGAAAAAAGTAGTGTAATTTTTAAAGTAAAAAAAAGCCTAGTTTTTTAGTGTTTTGAAGTGAGAATACGAAATTTTAATACCAGAGTGAGTTAACAATGTAATAAAAAAAGTAGTGTAATTTTTAAAGTAAAAAAAAGCATAGTTTTATGAGTGTTTTGAAGTGAGAATACGAAATTTTAATGCCAGAGTGAGTTAACAATGTAATAAAAAAAGTAGTGTAATTTTTAAAGTAAAAAAAAGCATAGTTTTATGAGTGTTTTGAAGTGAGAATACGAAATTTAGATGCCAGAGTGAGTTAACAATGTAATAAAAAAAGTAGTGTAATTTTTAAAGTAAAAAAAAGCCTAGTTTTATGAGTGTTTTGAAGTGAGAATACGAAATTTTAATACCAGAGTGAGTTAACAATGTAATAAAAAAAGTAGTGTAATTTTTAAAGTAAAAAAAAGCCTAGTTTTATGAGTGTTTTGAAGTGAGAATACGAAATTTTAATACCAGAGTGAGTTAACAATGTAATAAAAAAAGTAGTGTAATTTTTAAAGTAAAAAAAAGCCTAGTTTTTTAGTGTTTTGAAGTGAGAATACGAAATTTTAATGCCAGAGTGAGTTAACAATGTAATAAAAAAAGTAGTGTAATTTTTAAAGTAAAAAAAAGCATAGTTTTATGAGTGTTTTGAAGTGAGAATACGAAATTTAGATGCCAGAGTGAGTTAACAATGTAATAAAAAAAGTAGTGTAATTTTTAAAGTAAAAAAAAGTCTAGTTTTATGAGTGTTTTGAAGTGAGAATACGAAATTTTAATACCAGAGTGAGTTAACAATGTAATAAAAAAAGTAGTGTAATTTTTAAAGTAAAAAAAAGCCTAGTTTTATGAGTGTTTTGAAGTGAGAATACGAAATTTTAATATCAGAGTGAGTTAACAATGTAATAAAAAAAATAGTGTAATTTTTAAAGTAAAAAAAAGCATAGTTTTATGAGTGTTTTGAAGTGAGAATACGAAATTTTAATATCAGAGTGAGTTAACAATGTATGAAAAAAAGTAGTGTAATTTTTAAAGTAAAAAAAAGCCTAGTTTTATGAGTGTTTTGAAGTGAGAATACGTAATTTTAATGCCAGAGTTAGTTAACAATGTAATAAAAAAAGTAGTGTAATTTTTAAAGTAAAAAAAAGCATAGTTTTATGAGTGTTTTGAAGTGAGAATACGAAATTTTAATACCAGAGTGAGTTAACAATGTAATAAAAAAAGTAGTGTAATTTTTAAAGTAAAAAAAAGCATAGTTTTATGAGTGTTTTGAAGTGAGAATACGAAATTTTAATACCAGAGTGAGTTAACAATGTAATAAAAAAAGTAGTGTAATTTTTAAAGTAAAAAAAAGCATAGTTTTATGAGTGTTTTGAAGTGAGAATACGAAATTTTAATGCCAGAGTGAGTTAACAATGTAATAAAAAAAGTAGTGTAATTTTTAAAGTAAAAAAAAGAATAGTTTTATGAGTGTTTTGAAGTGAGAATACGAAATTTTAATACCAGAGTGAGTTAACAATGTATGAAAAAAAGTAGTGTAATTTTTAAAGTAAAAAAAAGCCTAGTTTTATGAGTGTTTTGAAGTGAGAATACGAAATTTTAATGCCAGAGTGAGTTAACAATGTATGAAAAAGAGTAGTGTAATTTTTAAAGTAAAAAAAAGCCTAGTTTTATGAGTGTTTTGAAGTGAGAATACGAAATTTTAATATCAGAGTGAGTTAACAATGTAATAAAAAAAGTAGTGTAATTTTTAAAGTAAAAAAAAGCCTAGTTTTATGAGTGTTTTGAAGTGAGAATACGTAATTTTAATGCCAGAGTGAGTTAACAATGTAATAAAAAAAGTAGTGTAATTTTTAAAGTAAAAAAAAGCCTAGTTTTATGAGTGTTTTGAAGTGAGAATACGTAATTTAGATGCCAGAGTGAGTTAACAATGTAATAAAAAAAGTAGTGTAATTTTTAAAGTAAAAAAAAGCCTAGTTTTATGAGTGTTTTGAAGTGAGAATACGAAATTTTAATACCAGAGTGAGTTAACAATGTAATAAAAAAAGTAGTGTAATTTTTAAAGTAAAAAAAAGCCTAGTTTTATGAGTGTTTTGAAGTGAGAATACGAAATTTTAATACCAGAGTGAGTTAACAATGTAATAAAAAAAGTAGTGTAATTTTTAAAGTAAAAAAAAGCCTAGTTTTATGAGTGTTTTGAAGTGAGAATACGAAATTTTAATATCAGAGTGAGTTAACAATGTATGAAAAAAAGTAGTGTAATTTTTAAAGTAAAAAAAAGCATAGTTTTATGAGTGTTTTGAAGTGAGAATACGAAATTTTAATACCAGAGTGAGTTAACAATGTAATAAAAAAAGTAGTGTAATTTTTAAAGTAAAAAAAAGAATAGTTTTATGAGTGTTTTGAAGTGAGAATACGAAATTTTAATATCAGAGTGAGTTAACAATGTAATAAAAAAAATAGTGTAATTTTTAAAGTAAAAAAAAGCATAGTTTTATGAGTGTTTTGAAGTGAGAATACGAAATTTTAATATCAGAGTGAGTTAACAATGTATGAAAAAAAGTAGTGTAATTTTTAAAGTAAAAAAAAGCCTAGTTTTATGAGTGTTTTGAAGTGAGAATACGAAATTTTAATATCAGAGTGAGTTAACAATGTATGAAAAAAGTAGTGTAATTTTTAAAGTAAAAAAAAGCCTAGTTTTTTAGTGTTTTGAAGTGAGAATACGAAATTTTAATACCAGAGTGAGTTAACAATGTAATAAAAAAAGTAGTGTAATTTTTAAAGTAAAAAAAAGAATAGTTTTATGAGTGTTTTGAAGTGAGAATACGTAATTTTAATACCAGAGTGAGTTAACAATGCAATAAAAAAAGTAGTGTAATTTTTAAAGTAAAAAAAAGCCTAGTTTTATGAGTGTTTTGAAGTGAGAATACGAAATTTTAATATCAGAGTGAGTTAACAATGTATGAAAAAAAGTAGTGTAATTTTTAAAGTAAAAAAAAGCCTAGTTTTATGAGTGTTTTGAAGTGAGAATACGAAATTTTAATGCCAGAGTGAGTTAACAATGTAATAAAAAAAGTAGTGTAATTTTTAAAGTAAAAAAAAGCATAGTTTTATGAGTGTTTTGAAGTGAGAATACGAAATTTTAATACCAGAGTGAGTTAACAATGTAATAAAAAAAGTAGTGTAATTTTTAAAGTAAAAAAAAGCCTAGTTTTTTAGTGTTTTGAAGTGAGAATACGAAATTTTAATGCCAGAGTGAGTTAACAATGTAATAAAAAAAGTAGTGTAATTTTTAAAGTAAAAAAAAGCATAGTTTTATGAGTGTTTTGAAGTGAGAATACGAAATTTTAATGCCAGAGTGAGTTAACAATGTAATAAAAAAAGTAGTGTAATTTTTAAAGTAAAAAAAAGCATAGTTTTATGAGTGTTTTGAAGTGAGAATACGAAATTTTAATACCAGAGTGAGTTAACAATGTAATAAAAAAAGTAGTGTAATTTTTAAAGTAAAAAAAAGCATAGTTTTATGAGTGTTTTGAAGTGAGAATACGAAATTTTAATACCAGAGTGAGTTAACAATGTAATAAAAAAAGTAGTGTAATTTTTAAAGTAAAAAAAAGCATAGTTTTATGAGTGTTTTGAAGTGAGAATACGAAATTTTAATACCAGAGTGAGTTAACAATGTAATAAAAAAAGTAGTGTAATTTTTAAAGTAAAAAAAAGCATAGTTTTTGATATGTTTTGAAGTGAGAATACGAAATTTTAATATCAGAGTGAGTTAACAATGTATGAAAAAAAGTAGTGTAATTTTTAAAGTAAAAAAAAGCCTAGTTTTATGAGTGTTTTGAAGTGAGAATACGTAATTTTAATGCCAGAGTGAGTTAACAATGTAATAAAAAAAGCAGTGTAATTTTTAAAGTAAAAAAAAGTCTAGTTTTATGAGTGTTTTGAAGTGAGAATACGAAATTTTAATGCCAGAGTGAGTTAACAATGTATGAAAAAAAGTAGTGTAATTTTTAAAGTAAAAAAAAGCCTAGTTTTATGAGTGTTTTGAAGTGAGAATACGTAATTTTAATGCCAGAGTGAGTTAACAATGTAATAAAAAAAGTAGTGTAATTTTTAAAGTAAAAAAAAGTCTAGTTTTATGAGTGTTTTTTATTGAGAATACGAAATTTTAATACCAGAGTGAGTTAACAATGTAATAAAAAAAGTAGTGTAATTTTTAAAGTAAAAAAAAGCATAGTTTTATGAGTGTTTTGAAGTGAGAATACGTAATTTCAATACCAGAGTGAGTTAACAATGTAATAAAAAAAGTAGTGTAATTTTTAAAGTAAAAAAAAGTCTAGTTTTATGAGTGTTTTGAAGTGAGAATACGAAATTTAGATGCCAGAGTGAGTTAACAATGTAATAAAAAAAGTAGTGTAATTTTTAAAGTAAAAAAAAGCATAGTTTTATGAGTGTTTTGAAGTGAGAATACGAAATTTTAATGCCAGAGTGAGTTAACAATGTAATAAAAAAAGTAGTGTAATTTTTAAAGTAAAAAAAAGCATAGTTTTATGAGTGTTTTGAAGTGAGAATACGAAATTTTAATGCCAGAGTGAGTTAACAATGTAATAAAAAAAGTAGTGTAATTTTTAAAGTAAAAAAAAGCCTAGTTTTATGAGTGTTTTGAAGTGAGAATACGAAATTTTAATACCAGAGTGAGTTAACAATGTAATAAAAAAAGTAGTGTAATTTTTAAAGTAAAAAAAAGTCTAGTTTTATGAGTGTTTTGAAGTGAGAATACGTAATTTTAATATCAGAGTGAGTTAACAATGTAATAAAAAAAGTAGTGTAATTTTTAAAGTAAAAAAAAGCATAGTTTTATGAGTGTTTTGAAGTGAGAATACGTAATTTCAATACCAGAGTGAGTTAACAATGTATGAAAAAAAGTAGTGTAATTTTTAAAGTAAAAAAAAGCCTAGTTTTATGAGTGTTTTGAAGTGAGAATACGTAATTTTAATGCCAGAGTGAGTTAACAATGTATGAAAAAAATTAGTGTAATTTTTAAAGTAAAAAAAAGCATGGTTTTATGAGTGTTTTGAAGTGAGAATACGAAATTTTAATACCAGAGTGAGTTAACAATGTAATAAAAAAAGTAGTGTAATTTTTAAAGTAAAAAAAAGCATAGTTTTTGATATGTTTTGAAGTGAGAATACGAAATTTTAATATCAGAGTGAGTTAACAATGTATGAAAAAAAGTAGTGTAATTTTTAAAGTAAAAAAAAGCCTAGTTTTATGAGTGTTTTGAAGTGAGAATACGTAATTTTAATGCCAGAGTGAGTTAACAATGTAATAAAAAAAGTAGTGTAATTTTTAAAGTAAAAAAAAGCATAATTTTATGAGTGTTTTGAAGTGAGAATACGAAATTTTAATGCCAGAGTGAGTTAACAATGTATGAAAAAGAGTAGTGTAATTTTTAAAGTAAAAAAAAGCCTAGTTTTATGAGTGTTTTGAAGTGAGAATACGTAATTTTAATATCAGAGTGAGTTAACAATGTAATAAAAAAAGTAGTGTAATTTTTAAAGTAAAAAAAAGCATAGTTTTATGAGTGTTTTGAAGTGAGAATACGTAATTTCAATACCAGAGTGAGTTAACAATGTATGAAAAAAAGTAGTGTAATTTTTAAAGTAAAAAAAAGCCTAGTTTTATGAGTGTTTTGAAGTGAGAATACGAAATTTTAATACCAGAGTGAGTTAACAATGTAATAAAAAAAGTAGTGTAATTTTTAAAGTAAAAAAAAGCCTAGTTTTATGAGTGTTTTTTATTGAGAATACGAAATTTTAATGCCAGAGTGAGTTAACAATGTAATAAAAAAAGTAGTGTAATTTTTAAAGTAAAAAAAAGCATAGTTTTATGAGTGTTTTGAAGTGAGAATACGTAATTTCAATACCAGAGTGAGTTAACAATGTAATAAAAAAAGTAGTGTAATTTTTAAAGTAAAAAAAAGTCTAGTTTTATGAGTGTTTTGAAGTGAGAATACGTAATTTTAATATCAGAGTGAGTTAACAATGTAATAAAAAAAGTAGTGTAATTTTTAAAGTAAAAAAAAGCATAGTTTTATGAGTGTTTTGAAGTGAGAATACGTAATTTCAATACCAGAGTGAGTTAACAATGTATGAAAAAAAGTAGTGTAATTTTTAAAGTAAAAAAAAGCCTAGTTTTATGAGTGTTTTGAAGTGAGAATACGTAATTTTAATGCCAGAGTGAGTTAACAATGTATGAAAAAAATTAGTGTAATTTTTAAAGTAAAAAAAAGCATAGTTTTATGAGTGTTTTGAAGTGAGAATACGTAATTTTAATGCCAGAGTGAGTTAACAATGTAATAAAAAAAGTAGTGTAATTTTTAAAGTAAAAAAAAGCATAGTTTTTGATATGTTTTGAAGTGAGAATACGAAATTTTAATATCAGAGTGAGTTAACAATGTATGAAAAAAGTAGTGTAATTTTTAAAGTAAAAAAAAGCATAATTTTATGAGTGTTTTGAAGTGAGAATACGAAATTTTAATGCCAGAGTGAGTTAACAATGTATGAAAAAGAGTAGTGTAATTTTTAAAGTAAAAAAAAGCCTAGTTTTATGAGTGTTTTGAAGTGAGAATACGTAATTTTAATATCAGAGTGAGTTAACAATGTAATAAAAAAAGTAGTGTAATTTTTAAAGTAAAAAAAAGCATAGTTTTATGAGTGTTTTGAAGTGAGAATACGTAATTTCAATACCAGAGTGAGTTAACAATGTATGAAAAAAAGTAGTGTAATTTTTAAAGTAAAAAAAAGCCTAGTTTTATGAGTGTTTTGAAGTGAGAATACGAAATTTTAATACCAGAGTGAGTTAACAATGTAATAAAAAAAGTAGTGTAATTTTTAAAGTAAAAAAAAGCCTAGTTTTATGAGTGTTTTGAAGTGAGAATACGAAATTTTAATACCAGAGTGAGTTAACAATGTAATAAAAAAAGTAGTGTAATTTTTAAAGTAAAAAAAAGCATAGTTTTTGATATGTTTTGAAGTGAGAATACGTAATTTTAATACCAGAGTGAGTTAACAATGTATGAAAAAATTAGTGTAATTTTTAAAGTAAAAAAAAGCCTTGTTTTATGAGTGTTTTGAAGTAAGAATACGTAATTTTAATACCAGAGTTAGTTAACAATGTAATAAAAAAAGTAGTGTAATTTTTAAAGTAAAAAAAAGCATAATTTTATGAGTGTTTTGAAGTGAGAATACGAAATTTTAATGCCAGAGTGAGTTAACAATGTATGAAAAAGAGTAGTGTAATTTTTAAAGTAAAAAAAAGCCTAGTTTTATGAGTGTTTTGAAGTGAGAATACGTAATTTTAATATCAGAGTGAGTTAACAATGTAATAAAAAAAGTAGTGTAATTTTTAAAGTAAAAAAAAGCATAGTTTTATGAGTGTTTTGAAGTGAGAATACGTAATTTCAATACCAGAGTGAGTTAACAATGTATGAAAAAAAGTAGTGTAATTTTTAAAGTAAAAAAAAGCCTAGTTTTATGAGTGTTTTGAAGTGAGAATACGAAATTTTAATACCAGAGTGAGTTAACAATGTAATAAAAAAAGTAGTGTAATTTTTAAAGTAAAAAAAAGCCTAGTTTTATGAGTGTTTTGAAGTGAGAATACGAAATTTTAATACCAGAGTGAGTTAACAATGTAATAAAAAAAGTAGTGTAATTTTTAAAGTAAAAAAAAGCATAGTTTTTGATATGTTTTGAAGTGAGAATACGTAATTTTAATACCAGAGTGAGTTAACAATGTATGAAAAAATTAGTGTAATTTTTAAAGTAAAAAAAAGCCTTGTTTTATGAGTGTTTTGAAGTAAGAATACGTAATTTTAATACCAGAGTTAGTTAACAATGTAATAAAAAAAGTAGTGTAATTTTTAAAGTAAAAAAAAGCATAGTTTTATGAGTGTTTTGAAGTGAGAATACGAAATTTTAATACCAGAGTGAGTTAACAATGTAATAAAAAAAGTAGTGTAATTTTTAAAGTAAAAAAAAGCCTTGTTTTATGAGTGTTTTGAAGTGAGAATACGAAATTTTAATGCCAGAGTGAGTTAACAATGTAATAAAAAAAGTAGTGTAATTTTTAAAGTAAAAAAAAGCAAAGTTTTATGAGTGTTTTGAAGTGAGAATACGAAATTTTAATACCAGAGTGAGTTAACAATGTAATAAAAAAAGTAGTGTAATTTTTAAAGTAAAAAAAAGCCTAGTTTTATGAGTGTTTTGAAGTGAGAATACGAAATTTTAATACCAGAGTGAGTTAACAATGTATGAAAAAAGTAGTGTAATTTTTAAAGTAAAAAAAAGCCTAGTTTTATGAGTGTTTTGAAGTGAGAATACGAAATTTTAATGCCAGAGTGAGTTAACAATGTAAGAAAAAAAGTAGTGTAATTTTTAAAGTAAAAAAAAGCATAGTTTTATGAGTGTTTTGAAGTGAGAATACGAAATTTTAATATCAGAGTGAGTTAACAATGTATGAAAAAAAGTAGTGTAATTTTTAAAGTAAAAAAAAGCCTTGTTTTATGAGTGTTTTGAAGTGAGAATACGTAATTTTAATACCAGAGTGAGTTAACAATGTAATAAAAAAAGTAGTGTAATTTTTAAAGTAAAAAAAAGCATAGTTTTATGAGTGTTTTGAAGTGAGAATACGAAATTTTAATACCAGAGTGAGTTAACAATGTAAGAAAAAAAGTAGTGTAATTTTTAAAGTAAAAAAAAGCCTAGTTTTATGAGTGTTTTGAAGTGAGAATACGAAATTTTAATACCAGAGTGAGTTAACAATGTAATAAAAAAAGTAGTGTAATTTTTAAAGTAAAAAAAAGTCTAGTTTTATGAGTGTTTTGAAGTGAGAATACGAAATTTTAATACCAGAGTGAGTTAACAATGTAATAAAAAAAGTAGTGTAATTTTTAAAGTAAAAAAAAGCCTAGTTTTATGAGTGTTTTGAAGTGAGAATACGAAATTTTAATATCAGAGTGAGTTAACAATGTAATAAAAAAAGTAGTGTAATTTTTAAAGTAAAAAAAAGCCTAGTTTTATGAGTGTTTTGAAGTGAGAATACGAAATTTTAATATCAGAGTGAGTTAACAATGTAATAAAAAAAGTAGTGTAATTTTTAAAGTAAAAAAAAGCCTAGTTTTATGAGTGTTTTGAAGTGAGAATACGAAATTTTAATATCAGAGTGAGTTAACAATGTAAGAAAAAAAGTAGTGTAATTTTTAAAGTAAAAAAAAGCCTAGTTTTATGAGTGTTTTGAAGTGAGAATACGAAATTTTAATACCAGAGTGAGTTAACAATGTATGAATAAAAGTAGTGTAATTTTTAAAGTAAAAAAAAGCCTAGTTTTATGAGTGTTTTGAAGTGAGAATACGAAATTTTAATACCAGAGTGAGTTAACAATGTAATAAAAAAAGTAGTGTAATTTTTAAAGTAAAAAAAAGCCTAGTTTTATGAGTGTTTTGAAGTGAGAATACGAAATTTTAATACCAGAGTGAGTTAACAATGTAATAAAAAAAGTAGTGTAATTTTTAAAGTAAAAAAAAGCCTAGTTTTATGAGTGTTTTGAAGTGAGAATACGAAATTTTAATACCAGAGTGAGTTAACAATGTAATAAAAAAAGTAGTGTAATTTTTAAAGTAAAAAAAAGCCTAGTTTTATGAGTGTTTTGAAGTGAGAATACGAAATTTTAATACCAGAGTGAGTTAACAATGTAATAAAAAAATTAGTGTAATTTTTAAAGTAAAAAAAAGCCTAGTTTTATGAGTGTTTTGAAGTGAGAATACGAAATTTTAATACCAGAGTGAGTTAACAATGTAATAAAAAAAGTAGTGTAATTTTTAAAGTAAAAAAAAGCATAGTTTTATGAGTGTTTTGAAGTGAGAATACGAAATTTTAATACCAGAGTGAGTTAACAATGTAATAAAAAAATTAGTGTAATTTTTAAAGTAAAAAAAAGCCTAGTTTTATGAGTGTTTTGAAGTGAGAATACGAAATTTTAATACCAGAGTGAGTTAACAATGTAATAAAAAAAGTAGTGTAATTTTTAAAGTAAAAAAAAGCATAGTTTTATGAGTGTTTTGAAGTGAGAATACGAAATTTTAATATCAGAGTGAGTTAACAATGTATGAAAAAAAGTAGTGTAATTTTTAAAGTAAAAAAAAGCCTAGTTTTATGAGTGTTTTGAAGTGAGAATACGAAATTTAGATGCCAGAGTGAGTTAACAATGTAATAAAAAAAGTAGTGTAATTTTTAAAGTAAAAAAAAGCCTAGTTTTATGAGTGTTTTGAAGTGAGAATACGAAATTTTAATACCAGAGTGAGTTAACAATGTAATAAAAAAAGTAGTGTAATTTTTAAAGTAAAAAAAAGCCTAGTTTTATGAGTGTTTTGAAGTGAGAATACGAAATTTTAATATCAGAGTGAGTTAACAATGTAATAAAAAAAGTAGTGTAATTTTTAAAGTAAAAAAAAGCCTAGTTTTATGAGTGTTTTGAAGTGAGAATACGAAATTTAGATGCCAGAGTGAGTTAACAATGTAATAAAAAAAGTAGTGTAATTTTTAAAGTAAAAAAAAGCCTAGTTTTATGAGTGTTTTGAAGTGAGAATACGAAATTTTAATACCAGAGTGAGTTAACAATGTATGAATAAAAGTAGTGTAATTTTTAAAGTAAAAAAAAGCCTAGTTTTATGAGTGTTTTGAAGTGAGAATACGAAATTTTAATACCAGAGTGAGTTAACAATGTAATAAAAAAAGTAGTGTAATTTTTAAAGTAAAAAAAAGCCTAGTTTTATGAGTGTTTTGAAGTGAGAATACGAAATTTTAATACCAGAGTGAGTTAACAATGTAATAAAAAAAGTAGTGTAATTTTTAAAGTAAAAAAAAGCCTAGTTTTATGAGTGTTTTGAAGTGAGAATACGAAATTTTAATACCAGAGTGAGTTAACAATGTAATAAAAAAAGTAGTGTAATTTTTAAAGTAAAAAAAAGCCTAGTTTTATGAGTGTTTTGAAGTGAGAATACGAAATTTTAATACCAGAGTGAGTTAACAATGTAATAAAAAAAGTAGTGTAATTTTTAAAGTAAAAAAAAGCCTAGTTTTATGAGTGTTTTGAAGTGAGAATACGAAATTTTAATACCAGAGTGAGTTAACAATGTAATAAAAAAAGTAGTGTAATTTTTAAAGTAAAAAAAAGCCTAGTTTTATGAGTGTTTTGAAGTGAGAATACGAAATTTTAATACCAGAGTGAGTTAACAATGTAATAAAAAAAGTAGTGTAATTTTTAAAGTAAAAAAAAGTCTAGTTTTATGAGTGTTTTGAAGTGAGAATACGAAATTTTAATACCAGAGTGAGTTAACAATGTAATAAAAAAAGTAGTGTAATTTTTAAAGTAAAAAAAAGCAAAGTTTTATGAGTGTTTTGAAGTGAGAATACGAAATTTTAATACCAGAGTGAGTTAACAATGTAATAAAAAAAGTAGTGTAATTTTTAAAGTAAAAAAAAGCCTAGTTTTATGAGTGTTTTGAAGTGAGAATACGAAATTTTAATACCAGAGTGAGTTAACAATGTAATAAAAAAAGTAGTGTAATTTTTAAAGTAAAAAAAAGCATAGTTTTATGAGTGTTTTGAAGTGAGAATACGAAATTTTAATACCAGAGTGAGTTAACAATGTAATAAAAAAAGTAGTGTAATTTTTAAAGTAAAAAAAAGCCTAGTTTTATGAGTGTTTTGAAGTGAGAATACGAAATTTTAATGCCAGAGTGAGTTAACAATGTAATAAAAAAAGTAGTGTAATTTTTAAAGTAAAAAAAAGCATAGTTTTATGAGTGTTTTGAAGTGAGAATACGAAATTTTAATACCAGAGTGAGTTAACAATGTAATAAAAAAAGTAGTGTAATTTTTAAAGTAAAAAAAAGCCTAGTTTTATGAGTGTTTTGAAGTGAGAATACGAAATTTAGATGCCAGAGTGAGTTAACAATGTATGAAAAAGAGTAGTGTAATTTTTAAAGTAAAAAAAAGCATAGTTTTATGAGTGTTTTGAAGTGAGAATACGAAATTTTAATATCAGAGTGAGTTAACAATGTATGAAAAAAAGTAGTGTAATTTTTAAAGTAAAAAAAAGCCTAGTTTTATGAGTGTTTTGAAGTGAGAATACGAAATTTAGATGCCAGAGTGAGTTAACAATGTAATAAAAAAAGTAGTGTAATTTTTAAAGTAAAAAAAAGCCTAGTTTTATGAGTGTTTTGAAGTGAGAATACGAAATTTTAATATCAGAGTGAGTTAACAATGTATGAAAAAAAGTAGTGTAATTTTTAAAGTAAAAAAAAGCCTAGTTTTATGAGTGTTTTGAAGTGAGAATACGAAATTTTAATACCAGAGTGAGTTAACAATGTAATAAAAAAAGTAGTGTAATTTTTAAAGTAAAAAAAAGTCTAGTTTTATGAGTGTTTTGAAGTGAGAATACGAAATTTTAATATCAGAGTGAGTTAACAATGTAATAAAAAAAGTAGTGTAATTTTTAAAGTAAAAAAAAGCCTAGTTTTATGAGTGTTTTGAAGTGAGAATACGAAATTTTAATACCAGAGTGAGTTAACAATGTATGAAAAAGAGTAGTGTAATTTTTAAAGTAAAAAAAAGCATAGTTTTATGAGTGTTTTGAAGTGAGAATACGAAATTTTAATACCAGAGTGAGTTAACAATGTAATAAAAAAAGTAGTGTAATTTTTAAAGTAAAAAAAAGCATAGTTTTATGAGTGTTTTGAAGTGAGAATACGAAATTTTAATACCAGAGTGAGTTAACAATGTAATAAAAAAAGTAGTGTAATTTTTAAAGTAAAAAAAAGCCTAGTTTTATGAGTGTTTTGAAGTGAGAATACGAAATTTAGATGCCAGAGTGAGTTAACAATGTATGAAAAAGAGTAGTGTAATTTTTAAAGTAAAAAAAAGCATAGTTTTATGAGTGTTTTGAAGTGAGAATACGAAATTTTAATATCAGAGTGAGTTAACAATGTATGAAAAAAAGTAGTGTAATTTTTAAAGTAAAAAAAAGCCTAGTTTTATGAGTGTTTTGAAGTGAGAATACGAAATTTAGATGCCAGAGTGAGTTAACAATGTAATAAAAAAAGTAGTGTAATTTTTAAAGTAAAAAAAAGCCTAGTTTTATGAGTGTTTTGAAGTGAGAATACGAAATTTTAATACCAGAGTGAGTTAACAATGTAATAAAAAAATTAGTGTAATTTTTAAAGTAAAAAAAAGCCTAGTTTTATGAGTGTTTTGAAGTGAGAATACGAAATTTTAATACCAGAGTGAGTTAACAATGTAATAAAAAAAGTAGTGTAATTTTTAAAGTAAAAAAAAGTCTAGTTTTATGAGTGTTTTGAAGTGAGAATACGAAATTTTAATATCAGAGTGAGTTAACAATGTAATAAAAAAAGTAGTGTAATTTTTAAAGTAAAAAAAAGCCTAGTTTTATGAGTGTTTTGAAGTGAGAATACGAAATTTTAATACCAGAGTGAGTTAACAATGTAAGAAAAAAAGTAGTGTAATTTTTAAAGTAAAAAAAAGCCTAGTTTTATGAGTGTTTTGAAGTGAGAATACGAAATTTTAATACCAGAGTGAGTTAACAATGTAATAAAAAAAGTAGTGTAATTTTTAAAGTAAAAAAAAGCCTAGTTTTATGAGTGTTTTGAAGTGAGAATACGAAATTTTAATATCAGAGTGAGTTAACAATGTAATAAAAAAAGTAGTGTAATTTTTAAAGTAAAAAAAAGCATAGTTTTATGAGTGTTTTGAAGTGAGAATACGAAATTTTAATGCCAGAGTGAGTTAACAATGTAATAAAAAAAGTAGTGTAATTTTTAAAGTAAAAAAAAGCCTAGTTTTATGAGTGTTTTGAAGTGAGAATACGAAATTTAGATGCCAGAGTGAGTTAACAATGTAATAAAAAAAGTAGTGTAATTTTTAAAGTAAAAAAAAGCCTAGTTTTATGAGTGTTTTGAAGTGAGAATACGAAATTTTAATATCAGAGTGAGTTAACAATGTATGAAAAAAAGTAGTGTAATTTTTAAAGTAAAAAAAAGCCTTGTTTTATGAGTGTTTTGAAGTGAGAATACGTAATTTTAATACCAGAGTGAGTTAACAATGTAATAAAAAAAGTAGTGTAATTTTTAAAGTAAAAAAAAGCATAGTTTTATGAGTGTTTTGAAGTGAGAATACGAAATTTTAATACCAGAGTGAGTTAACAATGTAAGAAAAAAAGTAGTGTAATTTTTAAAGTAAAAAAAAGCCTAGTTTTATGAGTGTTTTGAAGTGAGAATACGAAATTTTAATACCAGAGTGAGTTAACAATGTAATAAAAAAAGTAGTGTAATTTTTAAAGTAAAAAAAAGCCTAGTTTTATGAGTGTTTTGAAGTGAGAGTACGAAATTTTAATGCCAGAGTGAGTTAACAATGTAATAAAAAAAGTAGTGTAATTTTTAAAGTAAAATAAAGCAAAGTTTTATGAGTGTTTTGAAGTGAGAGTACGAAATTTTAATACCAGAGTGAGTTAACAATGTAATAAAAAAAGTAGTGTAATTTTTAAAGTAAAAAAAAGCATAGTTTTATGAGTGTTTTGAAGTGAGAATACGAAATTTTAATACCAGAGTGAGTTAACAATGTAATAAAAAAATTAGTGTAATTTTTAAAGTAAAAAAAAGCATAGTTTTATGAGTGTTTTGAAGTGAGAATACGAAATTTTAATGCCAGAGTGAGTTAACAATGTAATAAAAAAAGTAGTGTAATTTTTAAAGTAAAAAAAAGCATAGTTTTATGAGTGTTTTGAAGTGAGAATACGAAATTTAGATGCCAGAGTGAGTTAACAATGTAATAAAAAAAGTAGTGTAATTTTTAAAGTAAAAAAAAGCCTTGTTTTATGAGTGTTTTGAAGTGAGAATACGAAATTTTAATGCCCGAGTGAGTTAACAATGTAAGAAAAAAAGTAGTGTAATTTTTAAAGTAAAAAAAAGTCTAGTTTTATGAGTGTTTTGAAGTGAGAGTACGAAATTTTAATACCAGAGTGAGTTAACAATGTAATAAAAAAAGTAGTGTAATTTTTAAAGTAAAAAAAAGCATAGTTTTATGAGTGTTTTGAAGTGAGAATACGAAATTTAGATGCCAGAGTGAGTTAACAATGTAATAAAAAAAGTAGTGTAATTTTTAAAGTAAAAAAAAGCATAGTTTTATGAGTGTTTTGAAGTGAGAATACGAAATTTTAATATCAGAGTGAGTTAACAATGTATGAAAAAAAGTAGTGTAATTTTTAAAGTAAAAAAAAGCATAGTTTTATGAGTGTTTTGAAGTGAGAATACGAAATTTTAATACCAGAGTGAGTTAACAATGTAATAAAAAAAGTAGTGTAATTTTTAAAGTAAAAAAAAGCATAGTTTTATGAGTGTTTTGAAGTGAGAGTACGAAATTTTAATGCCAGAGTGAGTTAACAATGTAATAAAAAAAGTAGTGTAATTTTTAAAGTAAAATAAAGCAAAGTTTTATGAGTGTTTTGAAGTGAGAATACGAAATTTTAATACCAGAGTGAGTTAACAATGTAATAAAAAAAGTAGTGTAATTTTTAAAGTAAAAAAAAGCCTAGTTTTATGAGTGTTTTGAAGTGAGAATACGAAATTTTAATGCCAGAGTGAGTTAACAATGTAATAAAAAAAGTAGTGTAATTTTTAAAGTAAAAAAAAGCCTAGTTTTATGAGTGTTTTGAAGTGAGAATACGAAATTTTAATACCAGAGTGAGTTAACAATGTAAGAAAAAAAGTAGTGTAATTTTTAAAGTAAAAAAAAGCATAGTTTTATGAGTGTTTTGAAGTGAGAATACGAAATTTTAATGCCAGAGTGAGTTAACAATGTAATAAAAAAAGTAGTGTAATTTTTAAAGTAAAAAAAAGCCTAGTTTTATGAGTGTTTTGAAGTGAGAATACGAAATTTTAATGCCAGAGTGAGTTAACAATGTAATAAAAAAAGTAGTGTAATTTTTAAAGTAAAAAAAAGCATAGTTTTATGAGTGTTTTGAAGTGAGAATACGAAATTTTAATACCAGAGTGAGTTAACAATGTATGAATAAAAGTAGTGTAATTTTTAAAGTAAAAAAAAGCCTAGTTTTATGAGTGTTTTGAAGTGAGAATACGAAATTTTAATACCAGAGTGAGTTAACAATGTAATAAAAAAAGTAGTGTAATTTTTAAAGTAAAAAAAAGCATAGTTTTTGATATGTTTTGAAGTGAGAATACGAAATTTTAATACCAGAGTGAGTTAACAATGTATGAATAAAAGTAGTGTAATTTTTAAAGTAAAAAAAAGCCTAGTTTTATGAGTGTTTTGAAGTGAGAATACGAAATTTTAATACCAGAGTGAGTTAACAATGTAATAAAAAAAGTAGTGTAATTTTTAAAGTAAAAAAAAGTCTAGTTTTATGAGTGTTTTGAAGTGAGAGTACGAAATTTTAATATCAGAGTGAGTTAACAATGTATGAAAAAAAGTAGTGTAATTTTTAAAGTAAAAAAAAGCCTAGTTTTATGAGTGTTTTGAAGTGAGAATACGAAATTTTAATATCAGAGTGAGTTAACAATGTATGAAAAAAAGTAGTGTAATTTTTAAAGTAAAAAAAAGCCTAGTTTTATGAGTGTTTTGAAGTGAGAATACGAAATTTTAATATCAGAGTGAGTTAACAATGTAATAAAAAAAGTAGTGTAATTTTTAAAGTAAAAAAAAGCATAGTTTTATGAGTGTTTTGAAGTGAGAATACGAAATTTTAATGCCAGAGTGAGTTAACAATGTATGAAAAAAGTAGTGTAATTTTTAAAGTAAAAAAAAGCCTAGTTTTATGAGTGTTTTGAAGTGAGAATACGAAATTTTAATGCCAGAGTGAGTTAACAATGTAATAAAAAAAGTAGTGTAATTTTTAAAGTAAAAAAAAGCCTAGTTTTATGAGTGTTTTGAAGTGAGAATACGAAATTTTAATACCAGAGTGAGTTAACAATGTAATAAAAAAAGTAGTGTAATTTTTAAAGTAAAAAAAAGCCTAGTTTTATGAGTGTTTTGAAGTGAGAATACGTAATTTTAATGCCAGAGTGAGTTAACAATGTAATAAAAAAAGTAGTGTAATTTTTAAAGTAAAAAAAAGCCTAGTTTTATGAGTGTTTTGAAGTGAGAATACGAAATTTTAATACCAGAGTGAGTTAACAATGTAATAAAAAAAGTAGTGTAATTTTTAAAGTAAAAAAAAGCCTAGTTTTATGAGTGTTTTGAAGTGAGAATACGTAATTTTAATGCCAGAGTGAGTTAACAATGTATGAAAAAAAGTAGTGTAATTTTTAAAGTAAAAAAAAGCAAAGTTTTCGATATGTTTTGAAGTGAGAGTACGAAATTTTAATGCCAGAGTGAGTTAACAATGTAATAAAAAAAGTAGTGTAATTTTTAAAGTAAAAAAAAGCATAGTTTTTGATATGTTTTGAAGTGAGAATACGAAATTTTAATACCAGAGTGAGTTAACAATGTAATAAAAAAAGTAGTGTAATTTTTAAAGTAAAAAAAAGTCTAGTTTTATGAGTGTTTTGAAGTGAGAATACGAAATTTTAATACCAGAGTGAGTTAACAATGTATGAATAAAAGTAGTGTAATTTTTAAAGTAAAAAAAAGCCTAGTTTTATGAGTGTTTTGAAGTGAGAATACGAAATTTTAATATCAGAGTGAGTTAACAATGTAATAAAAAAAGTAGTGTAATTTTTAAAGTAAAAAAAAGCATAGTTTTATGAGTGTTTTGAAGTGAGAATACGAAATTTTAATATCAGAGTGAGTTAACAATGTAATAAAAAAATTAGTGTAATTTTTAAAGTAAAAAAAAGCCTAGTTTTATGAGTGTTTTGAAGTGAGAGTACGAAATTTTAATACCAGAGTGAGTTAACAATGTAATAAAAAAATTAGTGTAATTTTTAAAGTAAAAAAAAGCCTAGTTTTATGAGTGTTTTGAAGTGAGAGTACGAAATTTTAATATCAGAGTGAGTTAACAATGTAATAAAAAAAGTAGTGTAATTTTTAAAGTAAAAAAAAGCCTAGTTTTATGAGTGTTTTGAAGTGAGAATACGAAATTTTAATACCAGAGTGAGTTAACAATGTAATAAAAAAAGTAGTGTAATTTTTAAAGTAAAAAAAAGCATAGTTTTATGAGTGTTTTGAAGTGAGAATACGAAATTTAGATGCCAGAGTGAGTTAACAATGTAATAAAAAAAGTAGTGTAATTTTTAAAGTAAAAAAAAGCATAGTTTTATGAGTGTTTTGAAGTGAGAATACGAAATTTAGATGCCAGAGTGAGTTAACAATGTAATAAAAAAAGTAGTGTAATTTTTAAAGTAAAAAAAAGCCTAGTTTTATGAGTGTTTTGAAGTGAGAATACGAAATTTTAATACCAGAGTGAGTTAACAATGTAATAAAAAAAGTAGTGTAATTTTTAAAGTAAAAAAAAGCCTAGTTTTATGAGTGTTTTGAAGTGAGAATACGAAATTTTAATATCAGAGTGAGTTAACAATGTAATAAAAAAAGTAGTGTAATTTTTAAAGTAAAAAAAAGCATAGTTTTATGAGTGTTTTGAAGTGAGAATACGAAATTTTAATGCCAGAGTGAGTTAACAATGTAATAAAAAAAGTAGTGTAATTTTTAAAGTAAAAAAAAGCATAGTTTTATGAGTGTTTTGAAGTGAGAATACGAAATTTTAATACCAGAGTGAGTTAACAATGTAATAAAAAAAGTAGTGTAATTTTTAAAGTAAAAAAAAGCCTAGTTTTATGAGTGTTTTGAAGTGAGAATACGAAATTTTAATATCAGAGTGAGTTAACAATGTAATAAAAAAATTAGTGTAATTTTTAAAGTAAAAAAAAGCATAGTTTTATGAGTGTTTTGAAGTGAGAATACGAAATTTTAATAACAGAGTGAGTTAACAATGTAATAAAAAAAGTAGTGTAATTTTTAAAGTAAAAAAAAGCAAAGTTTTATGAGTGTTTTGAAGTGAGAATACGAAATTTTAATGCCAGAGTGAGTTAACAATGTATGAAAAAAAGTAGTGTAATTTTTAAAGTAAAAAAAAGCATAGTTTTTGATATGTTTTGAAGTGAGAATACGAAATTTTAATACCAGAGTGAGTTAACAATGTATGAATAAAAGTAGTGTAATTTTTAAAGTAAAATAAAGCAAAGTTTTATGAGTGTTTTGAAGTGAGAGTACGAAATTTTAATATCAGAGTGAGTTAACAATGTAATAAAAAAAGTAGTGTAATTTTTAAAGTAAAAAAAAGCCTAGTTTTATGAGTGTTTTGAAGTGAGAATACGAAATTTTAATATCAGAGTGAGTTAACAATGTAATAAAAAAAGTAGTGTAATTTTTAAAGTAAAAAAAAGCATAGTTTTATGAGTGTTTTGAAGTGAGAATACGAAATTTTAATATCAGAGTGAGTTAACAATGTAATAAAAAAATTAGTGTAATTTTTAAAGTAAAAAAAAGCCTAGTTTTATGAGTGTTTTGAAGTGAGAGTACGAAATTTTAATACCAGAGTGAGTTAACAATGTAATAAAAAAATTAGTGTAATTTTTAAAGTAAAAAAAAGCCTAGTTTTATGAGTGTTTTGAAGTGAGAGTACGAAATTTTAATATCAGAGTGAGTTAACAATGTAATAAAAAAAGTAGTGTAATTTTTAAAGTAAAAAAAAGCCTAGTTTTATGAGTGTTTTGAAGTGAGAATACGAAATTTTAATACCAGAGTGAGTTAACAATGTAATAAAAAAAGTAGTGTAATTTTTAAAGTAAAAAAAAGCATAGTTTTATGAGTGTTTTGAAGTGAGAATACGAAATTTAGATGCCAGAGTGAGTTAACAATGTAATAAAAAAAGTAGTGTAATTTTTAAAGTAAAAAAAAGCATAGTTTTATGAGTGTTTTGAAGTGAGAATACGAAATTTAGATGCCAGAGTGAGTTAACAATGTAATAAAAAAAGTAGTGTAATTTTTAAAGTAAAAAAAAGCCTAGTTTTATGAGTGTTTTGAAGTGAGAATACGAAATTTTAATACCAGAGTGAGTTAACAATGTAATAAAAAAAGTAGTGTAATTTTTAAAGTAAAAAAAAGCCTAGTTTTATGAGTGTTTTGAAGTGAGAATACGAAATTTTAATATCAGAGTGAGTTAACAATGTAATAAAAAAAGTAGTGTAATTTTTAAAGTAAAAAAAAGCATAGTTTTATGAGTGTTTTGAAGTGAGAATACGAAATTTTAATGCCAGAGTGAGTTAACAATGTAATAAAAAAAGTAGTGTAATTTTTAAAGTAAAAAAAAGCATAGTTTTATGAGTGTTTTGAAGTGAGAATACGAAATTTTAATACCAGAGTGAGTTAACAATGTAATAAAAAAAGTAGTGTAATTTTTAAAGTAAAAAAAAGCCTAGTTTTATGAGTGTTTTGAAGTGAGAATACGAAATTTTAATATCAGAGTGAGTTAACAATGTAATAAAAAAATTAGTGTAATTTTTAAAGTAAAAAAAAGCATAGTTTTATGAGTGTTTTGAAGTGAGAATACGAAATTTTAATAACAGAGTGAGTTAACAATGTAATAAAAAAAGTAGTGTAATTTTTAAAGTAAAAAAAAGCAAAGTTTTATGAGTGTTTTGAAGTGAGAATACGAAATTTTAATGCCAGAGTGAGTTAACAATGTATGAAAAAAAGTAGTGTAATTTTTAAAGTAAAAAAAAGCATAGTTTTTGATATGTTTTGAAGTGAGAATACGAAATTTTAATACCAGAGTGAGTTAACAATGTATGAATAAAAGTAGTGTAATTTTTAAAGTAAAATAAAGCAAAGTTTTATGAGTGTTTTGAAGTGAGAGTACGAAATTTTAATATCAGAGTGAGTTAACAATGTAATAAAAAAAGTAGTGTAATTTTTAAAGTAAAAAAAAGCCTAGTTTTATGAGTGTTTTGAAGTGAGAATACGAAATTTAGATGCCAGAGTGAGTTAACAATGTAATAAAAAAAGTAGTGTAATTTTTAAAGTAAAAAAAAGCATAGTTTTATGAGTGTTTTGAAGTGAGAATACGAAATTTAGATGCCAGAGTGAGTTAACAATGTAATAAAAAAATTAGTGTAATTTTTAAAGTAAAAAAAAGCCTAGTTTTATGAGTGTTTTGAAGTGAGAATACGAAATTTTAATGCCAGAGTGAGTTAACAATGTAATAAAAAAAGTAGTGTAATTTTTAAAGTAAAAAAAAGCATAGTTTTATGAGTGTTTTGAAGTGAGAGTACGAAATTTTAATGCCAGAGTGAGTTAACAATGTAATAAAAAAAGTAGTGTAATTTTTAAAGTAAAAAAAAGCCTAGTTTTATGAGTGTTTTGAAGTGAGAGTACGAAATTTTAATATCAGAGTGAGTTAACAATGTATGAAAAAAAGTAGTGTAATTTTTAAAGTAAAAAAAAGCCTAGTTTTATGAGTGTTTTGAAGTGAGAATACGAAATTTTAATGCCAGAGTGAGTTAACAATGTAATAAAAAAAGTAGTGTAATTTTTAAAGTAAAAAAAAGCCTAGTTTTATGAGTGTTTTGAAGTGAGAATACGAAATTTTAAAACCAGAGTGAGTTAACAATGTAATAAAAAAAGTAGTGTAATTTTTAAAGTAAAATAAAGCAAAGTTTTATGAGTGTTTTGAAGTGAGAATACGAAATTTTAATACCAGAGTGAGTTAACAATGTAATAAAAAAAGTAGTGTAATTTTTAAAGTAAAAAAAAGCAAAGTTTTATGAGTGTTTTGAAGTGAGAATACGAAATTTTAATGCCAGAGTGAGTTAACAATGTATGAAAAAAAGTAGTGTAATTTTTAAAGTAAAAAAAAGCATAGTTTTTGATATGTTTTGAAGTGAGAATACGAAATTTTAATACCAGAGTGAGTTAACAATGTATGAATAAAAGTAGTGTAATTTTTAAAGTAAAATAAAGCAAAGTTTTATGAGTGTTTTGAAGTGAGAGTACGAAATTTTAATGCCAGAGTGAGTTAACAATGTATGAAAAAAAGTAGTGTAATTTTTAAAGTAAAAAAAAGCATAGTTTTTGATATGTTTTGAAGTGAGAATACGAAATTTTAATGCCAGAGTGAGTTAACAATGTATGAATAAAAGTAGTGTAATTTTTAAAGTAAAATAAAGCAAAGTTTTATGAGTGTTTTGAAGTGAGAATACGAAATTTTAATGCCAGAGTGAGTTAACAATGTATGAAAAAAAGTAGTGTAATTTTTAAAGTAAAAAAAAGCCTAGTTTTATGAGTGTTTTGAAGTGAGAATACGAAATTTTAATACCAGAGTGAGTTAACAATGTATGAAAAAAAGTAGTGTAATTTTTAAAGTAAAAAAAAGCATAGTTTTATGAGTGTTTTGAAGTGAGAATACGAAATTTTAATGCCAGAGTGAGTTAACAATGTAATAAAAAAAGTAGTGTAATTTTTAAAGTAAAAAAAAGCATAGTTTTATGAGTGTTTTGAAGTGAGAATACGAAATTTAGATGCCAGAGTGAGTTAACAATGTAATAAAAAAAGTAGTGTAATTTTTAAAGTAAAAAAAAGCATAGTTTTATGAGTGTTTTGAAGTGAGAATACGAAATTTTAATGCCAGAGTGAGTTAACAATGTAATAAAAAAAGTAGTGTAATTTTTAAAGTAAAAAAAAGCCTAGTTTTATGAGTGTTTTGAAGTGAGAGTACGAAATTTTAATACCAGAGTGAGTTAACAATGTATGAAAAAAAGTAGTGTAATTTTTAAAGTAAAAAAAAGCCTAGTTTTATGAGTGTTTTGAAGTGAGAATACGAAATTTTAATACCAGAGTGAGTTAACAATGTAATAAAAAAAGTAGTGTAATTTTTAAAGTAAAAAAAAGCATAGTTTTATGAGTGTTTTGAAGTGAGAATACGAAATTTTAATACCAGAGTGAGTTAACAATGTAATAAAAAAAGTAGTGTAATTTTTAAAGTAAAAAAAAGCCTAGTTTTATGAGTGTTTTGAAGTGAGAGTACGAAATTTTAATACCAGAGTGAGTTAACAATGTAATAAAAAAATTAGTGTAATTTTTAAAGTAAAAAAAAGCCTAGTTTTATGAGTGTTTTGAAGTGAGAGTACGAAATTTTAATATCAGAGTGAGTTAACAATGTAATAAAAAAAGTAGTGTAATTTTTAAAGTAAAAAAAAGCCTAGTTTTATGAGTGTTTTGAAGTGAGAATACGAAATTTTAATACCAGAGTGAGTTAACAATGTAATAAAAAAAGTAGTGTAATTTTTAAAGTAAAAAAAAGCATAGTTTTATGAGTGTTTTGAAGTGAGAATACGAAATTTAGATGCCAGAGTGAGTTAACAATGTAATAAAAAAAGTAGTGTAATTTTTAAAGTAAAAAAAAGCATAGTTTTATGAGTGTTTTGAAGTGAGAATACGAAATTTAGATGCCAGAGTGAGTTAACAATGTAATAAAAAAAGTAGTGTAATTTTTAAAGTAAAAAAAAGCCTAGTTTTATGAGTGTTTTGAAGTGAGAATACGAAATTTTAATACCAGAGTGAGTTAACAATGTAATAAAAAAAGTAGTGTAATTTTTAAAGTAAAAAAAAGCATAGTTTTATGAGTGTTTTGAAGTGAGAATACGAAATTTTAATATCAGAGTGAGTTAACAATGTAATAAAAAAAGTAGTGTTATTTTTAAAGTAAAAAAAAGCCTAGTTTTATGAGTGTTTTGAAGTGAGAATACGAAATTTTAATACCAGAGTGAGTTAACAATGTAATAAAAAAATTAGTGTAATTTTTAAAGTAAAAAAAAGCCTAGTTTTATGAGTGTTTTGAAGTGAGAATACGAAATTTTAATGCCAGAGTGAGTTAACAATGTAATAAAAAAAGTAGTGTAATTTTTAAAGTAAAAAAAAGCCTAGTTTTATGAGTGTTTTGAAGTGAGAATACGAAATTTTAATACCAGAGTGAGTTAACAATGTAATAAAAAAATTAGTGTAATTTTTAAAGTAAAAAAAAGCATAGTTTTATGAGTGTTTTGAAGTGAGAATACGAAATTTTAATACCAGAGTGAGTTAACAATGTAATAAAAAAAGTAGTGTAATTTTTAAAGTAAAAAAAAGCATAGTTTTATGAGTGTTTTGAAGTGAGAATACGAAATTTTAATATCAGAGTGAGTTAACAATGTAATAAAAAAAGTAGTGTAATTTTTAAAGTAAAAAAAAGCCTAGTTTTATGAGTGTTTTGAAGTGAGAATACGAAATTTTAATGCCAGAGTGAGTTAACAATGTAATAAAAAAAGTAGTGTAATTTTTAAAGTAAAAAAAAGCATGGTTTTATGAGTGTTTTGAAGTGAGAATACGAAATTTTAATACCAGAGTGAGTTAACAATGTAATAAAAAAAGTAGTGTAATTTTTAAAGTAAAAAAAAGCCTAGTTTTATGAGTGTTTTGAAGTGAGAATACGAAATTTTAATGCCAGAGTGAGTTAACAATGTAATAAAAAAAGTAGTGTAATTTTTAAAGTAAAAAAAAGCCTAGTTTTATGAGTGTTTTGAAGTGAGAATACGAAATTTTAATACCAGAGTGAGTTAACAATGTAATAAAAAAAGTAGTGTAATTTTTAAAGTAAAATAAAGCAAAGTTTTCGATATGTTTTGAAGTGAGAGTACGAAATTTTAATGCCAGAGTGAGTTAACAATGTAATAAAAAAAGTAGTGTAATTTTTAAAGTAAAAAAAAGCATAGTTTTTGATATGTTTTGAAGTGAGAATACGAAATTTTAATACCAGAGTGAGTTAACAATGTAATAAAAAAAGTAGTGTAATTTTTAAAGTAAAAAAAAGCCTAGTTTTATGAGTGTTTTGAAGTGAGAATACGAAATTTTAATGCCAGAGTGAGTTAACAATGTAATAAAAAAAGTAGTGTAATTTTTAAAGTAAAAAAAAGCCTAGTTTTATGAGTGTTTTGAAGTGAGAATACGAAATTTTAATGCCAGAGTGAGTTAATAATGTAATAAAAAAATTAGTGTAATTTTTAAAGTAAAAAAAAGCATAGTTTTATGAGTGTTTTGAAGTGAGAATACGAAATTTAGATGCCAGAGTGAGTTAACAATGTAATAAAAAAAGTAGTGTAATTTTTAAAGTAAAAAAAAGCATAGTTTTATGAGTGTTTTGAAGTGAGAATACGAAATTTAGATGCCAGAGTGAGTTAACAATGTAATAAAAAAAGTAGTGTAATTTTTAAAGTAAAAAAAAGCATAGTTTTATGAGTGTTTTGAAGTGAGAGTACGAAATTTTAATGCCAGAGTGAGTTAACAATGTAATAAAAAAATTAGTGTAATTTTTAAAGTAAAAAAAAGCATAGTTTTATGAGTGTTTTGAAGTGAGAATACGAAATTTTAATACCAGAGTGAGTTAACAATGTAATAAAAAAAGTAGTGTAATTTTTAAAGTAAAAAAAAGCATAGTTTTATGAGTGTTTTGAAGTGAGAATACGAAATTTAGATGCCAGAGTGAGTTAACAATGTAATAAAAAAAGTAGTGTAATTTTTAAAGTAAAAAAAAGCATAGTTTTATGAGTGTTTTGAAGTGAGAATACGAAATTTTAATGCCAGAGTGAGTTAACAATGTAATAAAAAAATTAGTGTAATTTTTAAAGTAAAAAAAAGCATAGTTTTATGAGTGTTTTGAAGTGAGAATACGAAATTTTAATGCCAGAGTGAGTTAACAATGTATGAAAAAAAGTAGTGTAATTTTTAAAGTAAAAAAAAGCCTAGTTTTATGAGTGTTTTGAAGTGAGAATACGAAATTTTAATGCCAGAGTGAGTTAACAATGTATGAAAAAAAGTAGTGTAATTTTTAAAGTAAAAAAAAGCCTAGTTTTATGAGTGTTTTGAAGTGAGAATACGAAATTTTAATACCAGAGTGAGTTAACAATGTAATAAAAAAAGTAGTGTTATTTTTAAAGTAAAAAAAAGCCTAGTTTTATGAGTGTTTTGAAGTGAGAATACGTAATTTTAATGCCAGAGTGAGTTAACAATGTAATAAAAAAAGTAGTGTAATTTTTAAAGTAAAAAAAAGCATAGTTTTTGATATGTTTTGAAGTGAGAATACGAAATTTTAAAACCAGAGTGAGTTAACAATGTAATAAAAAAAGTAGTGTAATTTTTAAAGTAAAATAAAGCAAAGTTTTATGAGTGTTTTGAAGTGAGAATACGAAATTTTAATGCCAGAGTGAGTTAACAATGTATGAAAAAAATTAGTGTAATTTTTAAAGTAAAAAAAAGCCTAGTTTTATGAGTGTTTTGAAGTGAGAATACGAATCTTTAATACCAGAGTGAGTTAACAATGTATGAATAAAAGTAGTGTAATTTTTAAAGTAAAATAAAGCAAAGTTTTATGAGTGTTTTGAAGTGAGAGTACGAAATTTTAATATCAGAGTGAGTTAACAATGTATGAAAAAAAGTAGTGTAATTTTTAAAGTAAAAAAAAGCCTAGTTTTATGAGTGTTTTGAAGTGAGAATACGAAATTTAGATGCCAGAGTGAGTTAACAATGTAATAAAAAAAGTAGTGTAATTTTTAAAGTAAAAAAAAGCATAGTTTTATGAGTGTTTTGAAGTGAGAATACGAAATTTTAATACCAGAGTGAGTTAACAATGTAATAAAAAAAGTAGTGTAATTTTTAAAGTAAAAAAAAGCATAGTTTTATGAGTGTTTTGAAGTGAGAATACGAAATTTTAATACCAGAGTGAGTTAACAATGTAATAAAAAAATTAGTGTAATTTTTAAAGTAAAAAAAAGCATAGTTTTATGAGTGTTTTGAAGTGAGAATACGAAATTTTAATACCAGAGTGAGTTAACAATGTAATAAAAAAAGTAGTGTAATTTTTAAAGTAAAAAAAAGCCTAGTTTTATGAGTGTTTTGAAGTGAGAATACGAAATTTTAATGCCAGAGTGAGTTAACAATGTAATAAAAAAATTAGTGTAATTTTTAAAGTAAAAAAAAGCATAGTTTTATGAGTGTTTTGAAGTGAGAATACGAAATTTTAATACCAGAGTGAGTTAACAATGTAATAAAAAAAGTAGTGTAATTTTTAAAGTAAAAAAAAGCCTAGTTTTATGAGTGTTTTGTAGTGAGAATACGAAATTTTAATACCAGAGTGAGTTAACAATGTAATAAAAAAAGTAGTGTAATTTTTAAAGTAAAAAAAAGCCTAGTTTTATGAGTGTTTTGAAGTGAGAATACGAAATTTTAATACCAGAGTGAGTTAACAATGTAATAAAAAAAGTAGTGTAATTTTTAAAGTAAAAAAAAGCCTAGTTTTATGAGTGTTTTGAAGTGAGAATACGAAATTTTAATACCAGAGTGAGTTAACAATGTAATAAAAAAAGTAGTGTAATTTTTAAAGTAAAAAAAAGCATAGTTTTATGAGTGTTTTGAAGTGAGAATACGAAATTTTAATACCAGAGTGAGTTAACAATGTAATAAAAAAATTAGTGTAATTTTTAAAGTAAAAAAAAGCATAGTTTTATGAGTGTTTTGAAGTGAGAATACGAAATTTAGATGCCAGAGTGAGTTAACAATGTAATAAAAAAATTAGTGTAATTTTTAAAGTAAAAAAAAGCATAGTTTTATGAGTGTTTTGAAGTGAGAATACGAAATTTTAATACCAGAGTGAGTTAACAATGTAATAAAAAAAGTAGTGTAATTTTTAAAGTAAAAAAAAGCCTAGTTTTATGAGTGTTTTGAAGTGAGAATACGAAATTTTAATATCAGAGTGAGTTAACAATGTATGAAAAAAAGTAGTGTAATTTTTAAAGTAAAAAAAAGCATAGTTTTATGAGTGTTTTGAAGTGAGAATACGAAATTTTAATACCAGAGTGAGTTAACAATGTAATAAAAAAATTAGTGTAATTTTTAAAGTAAAAAAAAGCCTAGTTTTATGAGTGTTTTGAAGTGAGAATACGAAATTTTAATACCAGAGTGAGTTAACAATGTAATAAAAAAATTAGTGTAATTTTTAAAGTAAAAAAAAGCATAGTTTTATGAGTGTTTTGAAGTGAGAATACGAAATTTTAATACCAGAGTGAGTTAACAATGTAATAAAAAAAGTAGTGTAATTTTTAAAGTAAAAAAAAGCATAGTTTTATGAGTGTTTTGAAGTGAGAATACGAAATTTTAATACCAGAGTGAGTTAACAATGTAATAAAAAAAGTAGTGTAATTTTTAAAGTAAAAAAAAGCATAGTTTTATGAGTGTTTTGAAGTGAGAATACGAAATTTTAATACCAGAGTGAGTTAACAATGTAATAAAAAAAGTAGTGTAATTTTTAAAGTAAAAAAAAGCCTAGTTTTATGAGTGTTTTGAAGTGAGAATACGAAATTTTAATGCCAGAGTGAGTTAACAATGTAATAAAAAAATTAGTGTAATTTTTAAAGTAAAAAAAAGCCTAGTTTTATGAGTGTTTTGAAGTGAGAATACGAAATTTTAATACCAGAGTGAGTTAACAATGTAATAAAAAAAGTAGTGTAATTTTTAAAGTAAAAAAAAGCATAGTTTTATGAGTGTTTTGAAGTGAGAATACGAAATTTTAATGCCAGAGTGAGTTAACAATGTAATAAAAAAATTAGTGTAATTTTTAAAGTAAAAAAAAGCATAGTTTTATGAGTGTTTTGAAGTGAGAATACGAAATTTTAATGCCAGAGTGAGTTAACAATGTAATAAAAAAAGTAGTGTAATTTTTAAAGTAAAAAAAAGCATAGTTTTATGAGTGTTTTGAAGTGAGAATACGAAATTTTAATACCAGAGTGAGTTAACAATGTAATAAAAAAAGTAGTGTAATTTTTAAAGTAAAAAAAAGCATAGTTTTATGAGTGTTTTGAAGTGAGAATACGAAATTTTAATACCAGAGTGAGTTAACAATGTAATAAAAAAATTAGTGTAATTTTTAAAGTAAAAAAAAGCCTAGTTTTATGAGTGTTTTGAAGTGAGAATACGAAATTTTAATACCAGAGTGAGTTAACAATGTAATAAAAAAATTAGTGTAATTTTTAAAGTAAAAAAAAGCATAGTTTTATGAGTGTTTTGAAGTGAGAATACGAAATTTTAATACCAGAGTGAGTTAACAATGTAATAAAAAAAGTAGTGTAATTTTTAAAGTAAAAAAAAGCATAGTTTTATGAGTGTTTTGAAGTGAGAATACGAAATTTTAATACCAGAGTGAGTTAACAATGTAATAAAAAAAGTAGTGTAATTTTTAAAGTAAAAAAAAGCATAGTTTTATGAGTGTTTTGAAGTGAGAATACGAAATTTTAATACCAGAGTGAGTTAACAATGTATGAAAAAAGTAGTGTAATTTTTAAAGTAAAAAAAAGCCTAGTTTTATGAGTGTTTTGAAGTGAGAATACGAAATTTTAATGCCAGAGTGAGTTAACAATGTATGAAAAAAGTAGTGTAATTTTTAAAGTAAAAAAAAGCCTAGTTTTATGAGTGTTTTGAAGTGAGAATACGAAATTTTAATGCCAGAGTGAGTTAACAATGTAATAAAAAAATTAGTGTAATTTTTAAAGTAAAAAAAAGCCTAGTTTTATGAGTGTTTTGAAGTGAGAATACGAAATTTTAATACCAGAGTGAGTTAACAATGTAATAAAAAAATTAGTGTAATTTTTAAAGTAAAAAAAAGCCTAGTTTTATGAGTGTTTTGAAGTGAGAATACGAAATTTTAATGCCAGAGTGAGTTAACAATGTAATAAAAAAAGTAGTGTAATTTTTAAAGTAAAAAAAAGCCTTGTTTTATGAGTGTTTTGAAGTGAGAATACGAAATTTTAATGCCAGAGTGAGTTAACAATGTAATAAAAAAAGTAGTGTAATTTTTAAAGTAAAAAAAAGCCTAGTTTTATGAGTGTTTTGAAGTGAGAATACGAAATTTTAATGCCAGAGTGAGTTAACAATGTAATAAAAAAAGTAGTGTAATTTTTAAAGTAAAAAAAAGCCTAGTTTTATGAGTGTTTTGAAGTGAGAATACGAAATTTTAATACCAGAGTGAGTTAACAATGTAATAAAAAAAGTAGTGTAATTTTTAAAGTAAAAAAAAGCATAGTTTTATGAGTGTTTTGAAGTGAGAATACGAAATTTTAATGCCAGAGTGAGTTAACAATGTAATAAAAAAATTAGTGTAATTTTTAAAGTAAAAAAAAGCATAGTTTTATGAGTGTTTTGAAGTGAGAATACGAAATTTTAATGCCAGAGTGAGTTAACAATGTAATAAAAAAATTAGTGTAATTTTTAAAGTAAAAAAAAGCATAGTTTTATGAGTGTTTTGAAGTGAGAATACGAAATTTTAATACCAGAGTGAGTTAACAATGTAATAAAAAAAGTAGTGTAATTTTTAAAGTAAAAAAAAGCCTAGTTTTATGAGTGTTTTGTAGTGAGAATACGAAATTTTAATACCAGAGTGAGTTAACAATGTAATAAAAAAATTAGTGTAATTTTTAAAGTAAAAAAAAGCCTAGTTTTATGAGTGTTTTGAAGTGAGAATACGAAATTTTAATGCCAGAGTGAGTTAACAATGTAATAAAAAAAGTAGTGTAATTTTTAAAGTAAAAAAAAGCATAGTTTTATGAGTGTTTTGAAGTGAGAATACGAAATTTTAATACCAGAGTGAGTTAACAATGTAATAAAAAAAGTAGTGTAATTTTTAAAGTAAAAAAAAGCCTAGTTTTATGAGTGTTTTGTAGTGAGAATACGAAATTTTAATACCAGAGTGAGTTAACAATGTAATAAAAAAATTAGTGTAATTTTTAAAGTAAAAAAAAGCCTAGTTTTATGAGTGTTTTGAAGTGAGAATACGAAATTTTAATACCAGAGTGAGTTAACAATGTAATAAAAAAAGTAGTGTAATTTTTAAAGTAAAAAAAAGCCTAGTTTTATGAGTGTTTTGTAGTGAGAATACGAAATTTTAATACCAGAGTGAGTTAACAATGTAATAAAAAAATTAGTGTAATTTTTAAAGTAAAAAAAAGCCTAGTTTTATGAGTGTTTTGAAGTGAGAATACGAAATTTTAATACCAGAGTGAGTTAACAATGTAATAAAAAAATTAGTGTAATTTTTAAAGTAAAAAAAAGCATAGTTTTATGAGTGTTTTGAAGTGAGAATACGAAATTTTAATACCAGAGTGAGTTAACAATGTAATAAAAAAAGTAGTGTAATTTTTAAAGTAAAAAAAAGCCTAGTTTTATGAGTGTTTTGAAGTGAGAATACGAAATTTTAATACCAGAGTGAGTTAACAATGTATGAAAAAAGTAGTGTAATTTTTAAAGTAAAAAAAAGCCTAGTTTTATGAGTGTTTTGAAGTGAGAATACGAAATTTTAATACCAGAGTGAGTTAACAATGTAATAAAAAAAGTAGTGTAATTTTTAAAGTAAAAAAAAGCCTAGTTTTATGAGTGTTTTGAAGTGAGAATACGAAATTTTAATGCCAGAGTGAGTTAACAATGTATGAAAAAAAGTAGTGTAATTTTTAAAGTAAAAAAAAGCATAGTTTTATGAGTGTTTTGAAGTGAGAATACGAAATTTAGATGCCAGAGTGAGTTAACAATGTAAGAAAAAAAGTAGTGTAATTTTTAAAGTAAAAAAAAGCATAGTTTTATGAGTGTTTTGAAGTGAGAATACGAAATTTTAATACCAGAGTGAGTTAACAATGTAATAAAAAAAGTAGTGTAATTTTTAAAGTAAAAAAAAGCCTAGTTTTATGAGTGTTTTGAAGTGAGAATACGAAATTTTAATACCAGAGTGAGTTAACAATGTAATAAAAAAAGTAGTGTAATTTTTAAAGTAAAAAAAAGCCTAGTTTTATGAGTGTTTTGAAGTGAGAATACGAAATTTTAATGCCAGAGTGAGTTAACAATGTAATAAAAAAAGTAGTGTAATTTTTAAAGTAAAAAAAAGCCTAGTTTTATGAGTGTTTTGAAGTGAGAATACGAAATTTAGATGCCAGAGTGAGTTAACAATGTAATAAAAAAAGTAGTGTAATTTTTAAAGTAAAAAAAAGCCTAGTTTTATGAGTGTTTTGAAGTGAGAATACGAAATTTTAATGCCAGAGTGAGTTAACAATGTAATAAAAAAAGTAGTGTAATTTTTAAAGTAAAAAAAAGCCTAGTTTTATGAGTGTTTTGAAGTGAGAATACGAAATTTTAATACCAGAGTGAGTTAACAATGTAATAAAAAAAGTAGTGTAATTTTTAAAGTAAAAAAAAGCCTAGTTTTATGAGTGTTTTGAAGTGAGAATACGAAATTTTAATGCCAGAGTGAGTTAACAATGTAATAAAAAAATTAGTGTAATTTTTAAAGTAAAAAAAAGCCTAGTTTTATGAGTGTTTTGAAGTGAGAATACGAAATTTTAATACCAGAGTGAGTTAACAATGTAATAAAAAAATTAGTGTAATTTTTAAAGTAAAAAAAAGCCTAGTTTTATGAGTGTTTTGAAGTGAGAATACGAAATTTTAATGCCAGAGTGAGTTAACAATGTAATAAAAAAAGTAGTGTAATTTTTAAAGTAAAAAAAAGCCTAGTTTTATGAGTGTTTTGAAGTGAGAATACGAAATTTTAATACCAGAGTGAGTTAACAATGTAATAAAAAAAGTAGTGTAATTTTTAAAGTAAAAAAAAGCCTTGTTTTATGAGTGTTTTGAAGTGAGAATACGAAATTTTAATGCCAGAGTGAGTTAACAATGTAATAAAAAAAGTAGTGTAATTTTTAAAGTAAAAAAAAGCCTAGTTTTATGAGTGTTTTGAAGTGAGAATACGAAATTTTAATACCAGAGTGAGTTAACAATGTAATAAAAAAATTAGTGTAATTTTTAAAGTAAAAAAAAGCATAGTTTTATGAGTGTTTTGAAGTGAGAATACGAAATTTTAATACCAGAGTGAGTTAACAATGTAATAAAAAAATTAGTGTAATTTTTAAAGTAAAAAAAAGCATAGTTTTATGAGTGTTTTGAAGTGAGAATACGAAATTTTAATACCAGAGTGAGTTAACAATGTAATAAAAAAAGTAGTGTAATTTTTAAAGTAAAAAAAAGCCTAGTTTTATGAGTGTTTTGTAGTGAGAATACGAAATTTTAATACCAGAGTGAGTTAACAATGTAATAAAAAAATTAGTGTAATTTTTAAAGTAAAAAAAAGCCTAGTTTTATGAGTGTTTTGAAGTGAGAATACGAAATTTTAATACCAGAGTGAGTTAACAATGTAATAAAAAAATTAGTGTAATTTTTAAAGTAAAAAAAAGCATAGTTTTATGAGTGTTTTGAAGTGAGAATACGAAATTTTAATACCAGAGTGAGTTAACAATGTAATAAAAAAAGTAGTGTAATTTTTAAAGTAAAAAAAAGCCTAGTTTTATGAGTGTTTTGAAGTGAGAATACGAAATTTTAATACCAGAGTGAGTTAACAATGTATGAAAAAAGTAGTGTAATTTTTAAAGTAAAAAAAAGCCTAGTTTTATGAGTGTTTTGAAGTGAGAATACGAAATTTTAATACCAGAGTGAGTTAACAATGTAATAAAAAAAGTAGTGTAATTTTTAAAGTAAAAAAAAGCCTAGTTTTATGAGTGTTTTGAAGTGAGAATACGAAATTTTAATGCCAGAGTGAGTTAACAATGTAATAAAAAAAGTAGTGTAATTTTTAAAGTAAAAAAAAGCCTAGTTTTATGAGTGTTTTGAAGTGAGAATACGAAATTTTAATACCAGAGTGAGTTAACAATGTAATAAAAAAAGTAGTGTAATTTTTAAAGTAAAAAAAAGCCTAGTTTTATGAGTGTTTTGAAGTGAGAATACGAAATTTTAATGCCAGAGTGAGTTAACAATGTAATAAAAAAAGTAGTGTAATTTTTAAAGTAAAAAAAAGCCTAGTTTTATGAGTGTTTTGAAGTGAGAATACGAAATTTTAATACCAGAGTGAGTTAACAATGTAATAAAAAAAGTAGTGTAATTTTTAAAGTAAAAAAAAGCCTAGTTTTATGAGTGTTTTGAAGTGAGAATACGAAATTTTAATGCCAGAGTGAGTTAACAATGTAATAAAAAAAGTAGTGTAATTTTTAAAGTAAAAAAAAGCCTAGTTTTATGAGTGTTTTGAAGTGAGAATACGAAATTTTAATGCCAGAGTGAGTTAACAATGTAATAAAAAAATTAGTGTAATTTTTAAAGTAAAAAAAAGCCTAGTTTTATGAGTGTTTTGAAGTGAGAATACGAAATTTTAATGCCAGAGTGAGTTAACAATGTAATAAAAAAATTAGTGTAATTTTTAAAGTAAAAAAAAGCCTAGTTTTATGAGTGTTTTGAAGTGAGAATACGAAATTTTAATGCCAGAGTGAGTTAACAATGTAATAAAAAAAGTAGTGTAATTTTTAAAGTAAAAAAAAGTCTAGTTTTATGAGTGTTTTGAAGTGAGAATACGAAATTTTAATGCCAGAGTGAGTTAACAATGTAATAAAAAAATTAGTGTAATTTTTAAAGTAAAAAAAAGCATAGTTTTATGAGTGTTTTGAAGTGAGAATACGAAATTTTAATACCAGAGTGAGTTAACAATGTATGAAAAAAATTAGTGTAATTTTTAAAGTAAAAAAAAGCATAGTTTTATGAGTGTTTTGAAGTGAGAATACGAAATTTTAATACCAGAGTGAGTTAACAATGTAATAAAAAAAGTAGTGTAATTTTTAAAGTAAAAAAAAGCCTAGTTTTATGAGTGTTTTGTAGTGAGAATACGAAATTTTAATACCAGAGTGAGTTAACAATGTAATAAAAAAAGTAGTGTAATTTTTAAAGTAAAAAAAAGCCTAGTTTTATGAGTGTTTTGAAGTGAGAATACGAAATTTTAATACCAGAGTGAGTTAACAATGTAATAAAAAAAGTAGTGTAATTTTTAAAGTAAAAAAAAGCCTTGTTTTATGAGTGTTTTGAAGTGAGAATACGAAATTTTAATGCCAGAGTGAGTTAACAATGTAATAAAAAAAGTAGTGTAATTTTTAAAGTAAAAAAAAGCCTAGTTTTATGAGTGTTTTGAAGTGAGAATACGAAATTTTGATGCCAGAGTGAGTTAACAATGTAATAAAAAAAGTAGTGTAATTTTTAAAGTAAAAAAAAGCCTAGTTTTATGAGTGTTTTGAAGTGAGAATACGAAATTTTAATACCAGAGTGAGTTAACAATGTAATAAAAAAAGTAGTGTAATTTTTAAAGTAAAAAAAAGCCTAGTTTTATGAGTGTTTTGAAGTGAGAATACGAAATTTTAATACCAGAGTGAGTTAACAATGTATGAAAAAAGTAGTGTAATTTTTAAAGTAAAAAAAAGCCTAGTTTTATGAGTGTTTTGAAGTGAGAATACGAAATTTTAATGCCAGAGTGAGTTAACAATGTAATAAAAAAAGTAGTGTAATTTTTAAAGTAAAAAAAAGCCTAGTTTTATGAGTGTTTTGAAGTGAGAATACGAAATTTTAATGCCAGAGTGAGTTAACAATGTAATAAAAAAAGTAGTGTAATTTTTAAAGTAAAAAAAAGCATAGTTTTATGAGTGTTTTGAAGTGAGAATACGAAATTTTAATGCCAGAGTGAGTTAACAATGTAATAAAAAAAGTAGTGTAATTTTTAAAGTAAAAAAAAGCATAGTTTTATGAGTGTTTTGAAGTGAGAATACGAAATTTTAATGCCAGAGTGAGTTAACAATGTAATAAAAAAAGTAGTGTAATTTTTAAAGTAAAAAAAAGCATAGTTTTATGAGTGTTTTGAAGTGAGAATACGAAATTTTAATGCCAGAGTGAGTTAATAATGTAATAAAAAAAGTAGTGTAATTTTTAAAGTAAAAAAAAGCATAGTTTTATGAGTGTTTTGAAGTGAGAATACGAAATTTTAATATCAGAGTGAGTTAACAATGTATGAAAAAAAGTAGTGTAATTTTTAAAGTAAAAAAAAGCCTAGTTTTATGAGTGTTTTGAAGTGAGAATACGAAATTTTAATATCAGAGTGAGTTAACAATGTAATAAAAAAAGTAGTGTAATTTTTAAAGTAAAAAAAAGCCTAGTTTTATGAGTGTTTTGAAGTGAGAATACGAAATTTTAATACCAGAGTGAGTTAACAATGTATGAAAAAAAGTAGTGTAATTTTTAAAGTAAAAAAAAGCCTAGTTTTATGAGTGTTTTGAAGTGAGAATACGAAATTTTAATACCAGAGTGAGTTAATAATGTAATAAAAAAAGTAGTGTAATTTTTAAAGTAAAAAAAAGCCTAGTTTTATGAGTGTTTTGAAGTGAGAATACGAAATTTTAATACCAGAGTGA